>WYDI02039698.1:0-15891 GCA_009867235.2 Psittacus erithacus
CTGTGAAGTTGGAATGTGGTCACTAAGTAGGAATTAATATGAAAAAGGATAGCTTGTTTCTGCATTTTGTAGGGTCTATGTTGTACTGGTGGTACTTTTGAGTGAGCTTCCTTGCATGCAGTCACATCTTTTGAAGTGTGTGATATCAAAATACTTGAGGTGTCTTGTGGACATTACGGACTCAGAAGGAATTTGGCCACTTGCCAAAGTGGTTTTACTTGAACTATATGGTAGTACTACAACATGATGTACATTAAACATACAGGAAAGAATAGAGTTTTCTAGCTAAGCAATGATCTTGAGTCATATTTTCAAACCTGATTAAGGCGCCTGAAGCACTTTCTGTGTTTTATCTCTGGGGCAATTTGTTAGATATTTGGCAGAGATCATGGTAAATTTACAACTAAAACATGTTGATTAGTAACCATAAGAATACCTATTTGACAGTATTATTGTATAATTTTGTTTTGTATTATTATTCTGTTCATTACAGTAATTAGAAGGACTTTTTTTTTTCTCTTACAGCCTCGGGTGTGCAATGGTTATTCATGTAACCATTGTCATATGTTCTTGAAATAGTTTCCCAGAAATTGACCTGTAGACTAAGCAAAATATGTTGCTCTACTTGACAAATCAGCAACTGCTACTTAAAAAAAAGCAAAACTCAGGTAGTTATCTTAGATTTATTTTTCTTACTTGGCTGAGAGGAAAAATTGTTGAATGGATATCGTTGTCAGTCCATGATTTTGAAGGTAATCTAAACCCACTCTTTCATCTTCTGCTGATGTTTAATTTTTTGCAGCAGAGCATTTCATGACTGTGTAATAGTTGCAGTGCTGCAAATATTTAACTGCTTGACTATACTGCAGAAATTAGGTGAGGCACAATTTTAAGTTGCAGATATTATATGAAATGTGCTTGCAAAAACTACAGTCTATCTAAAAATATATAACAACTTGCCTGACATTAATGTTGACCTTTCAAGTAGATAGGAAAATTGGGCAGAGGGATCAAATCAGAAATGTTCCCGAATTCAATATTTTGATTAGTAATTCGAGTAAATTTTTTAAAAAAGCTTTTTGTTGTTTTAATATTACAAATACACAGAGGTATAGAATTTTTTTTAACCAGTTCCTTAAATATCTTCCAGATATAAGCTTTGTAACCTTAGAAATGCTGTCTAGTGCAGTATTTGTTAATCCACTTCCTTGCTGGGGCAATGAGTGCTCTACATCGGAAAGCTGAAAGTTTGTTATCAAATGTATGTACTCCAAGTGAGAAGATACAGTGTGGCTAATAGAAGAGGGGATGAACAGAAAATTCACATACTGAGTTTGGGTTTTTGTTTTGCAGGGTTGGTATTAGATGATCTTCAGGTCCTTTCCAACCTTTTACTATTCTATGATTCTATGAGAACTGTTTATCTAAAGCCTTGGTTCTGACATGTCAATTACAACCTATGGAAAGGTTTCTGGAAATAAAATGTCTTGCTTGAATGAAAAGGGAGATCTCTGCAGAGAGTAATTATTCTGTGCCAAGGAAATGAAATAAATAGACTCTTGAAGAATTTAGAGAAAGCCCACAACACTCAGATGTAAAGATCAATAGATATTTAAAGTTGGGATCTTAAAGAAGTTCTTCTGGTTCAAAATCAGACCTATCAAAAGTGGTTACTCCTGAGGTGCAAGAAAAGCCCTACAACTCCCTCAGAAGGAGGCTTTGTGTAGTGTTGGGGAGAAACTATGGTGTCATATGTGAATGTCTTCAGTTACACACTCTTGGATATCCAATCTTAATTGTTTCTTAAATCAGAAAATAGGAGATTTTCTTCCTTTTCCCACAGATGTCAATTTTCTTTGTTCTCCTATTTATATTTATGTTTTACTTTGTGGGCCACTTGGCTTTCTAGGTCTGGAACCTCAAAAATTATCATGAGTTCTGTTTGTTCCAAACCTGTATTTTTCCCAGGGAAATACTTCAGCTGAAAACATTTGCCTGGTGATGATTTTGTAACTGCCTTTAAGAATATTTTGAAGTACTATTCTTTTGCTCATTTTGTTTACTCATTTTTGCTGGGTGATTGGAGCATATACAAGCTGTTCACTCCCCTTGTATATAACGTCTACATAGTTTAAGTGCAAGAGACAGCACAGAGGTGAGGACTGACTTCAGGCAAGGTCTCAGTAGATACCTACTACAGATAAAACACTTGTGTCTAATTCAGATTCCTTCAAAGCTCATTGCTGCTGCATGTGAAGTACATAAAGGTGTGTAATGCAGTAGCTTTGCAGTAATAGGTCCTTCTCACAGCAATAGCTCCTTTTAGCTCATCCACTGCAAGAGTACATCTGGTTCATTCATAGGGAAGCAAAAGTTTATTCTCACTACATATGTGAAATGCCTTTAGCAGCTTCTGACAAAGGAACGTTACGCCAGCTGTAGATTGGAGGTCTACAGAGTGAACCTTGGGTGCCAGAAAGATCAAAAAGGCCTGGGAGGGAAAGGTGGCTCTTCTTCCTTCTGAGATGTTCAGAGGTTTCACAAAATGTGATGCCACTTGCTCATTTCAGATTTTAAATTCATGACCAACTACTAAGTATATGTCCTTTTATTATTCCATGCACTGTTGTCAGTATGACTGTTCTTCTGGTGGGGCTTTATGATGGAAGAAAAGAGGAAAAAAAGACCGTTGGAACATATATGGAAAACCTCTAGGTTTGTGTGGTTTTAATTTTTATTGCTGCTTTGAATGGAACATTAAGGTCCCATAAACATCTTTAAAGTTCAATTTTTGCAGGGAACAGATTGTGAACTGCTTGATAGCTTTCTCAGATATGAGGAGGGATTGAAGTTGTGATTTATAGGTTAAAAATAGTCTTTCCACTTAGTTCACACGTTTGGGGAAAGAAGATCAGGAATTGTGGTTATAAAAAGGGAAGCTTTCCAAAAATAATGAGCGCTAGTTAAGTTTAAGAGATGTGTTAAGTTTAATTAGTAGTGATAATGGAATTTTTTAGAATATCATGTCTTAGTTTCATATGTAAAGACCTCAAGGTACTCTGTGTTGATGGAAAATTCTAAAGAAAAGATTGAGAAAGTGGGCTTCGTGTGTGTGTAAAAAAATGATAGCTAGAAGAATACTCTCCTAATTTGTTTCATAAGCATCTAACTGTAGCGAGACCTCGCATTCAAATTGTAGGTCTTGGTATCACAGTGCAAGACAGGAGAGGTAGGAGCTGCCTAGTGGTGTATGGTATATGGGAATGAACTGAAAGAGGTGGAAGAGAGTAGATTCATAGAATCACAGAATGGTTTGGGTTGGAAAGGACCTTAGGATCATCTGGTTCCAACCCCCTGCCATGGGCAGGGATGCATCACACTAGACCATGTTGCCCAGGGCTCTGTCCGACACTGCCAGGAATGGAACATTCACAGCTTTCTTGGGCAACCTGTTCCAGTGCCTCACCACCCTCACAGTAAAGAAGTTCTTCCTTAGATCTAACCTAAACTTCTCATTTCATTTTAAACCCATCACCCCTTGTCCTATCACTACAGTCCCTGATGAAGAGTCCCTCTCCACCATCCTTGTAGCCCTCTTGAGATACTGGAAGCTTCTCTGAGGTCTCCATGAAGCTTCTCTTCTCCAGGCTGATCAGCCCCAATATTCTCAGCCTGTCTTCATATGGGAGGTGCTGCACTCCCTGATAATCCTCTGTACTTGCTCCAACAGCTTCATGTCCTTCTTGTGTTGAGGACACCAGAACTGTACACAGTACTTCAAGTAGGGTCTCACAAAAGCTGAGTAGAGGGGCAGGATCACCTCCTTTGACCTGCTATTCACATTTCTTTTGGTGCAGCCCAGTACACAGGTGGCTTCTTTGCTCAAGCACACACTGAAGTGGCTCATGTTCAGTTTCTCATTGACCAGCACCCAAAAGTCTTTCTCCTCAGGCTACTCTGAATCTCTTCTCTGCCCAACGTGTAGCTGTGCTTAGAATTGCCCCAGTTCATGTGCGTGACCTAGACTTTGCTTTCGTAGAGATAATTATATCAGTTTTCACTGATACTATTCTAATTTGCTGAAGCTTTTCCATGTAGCTTGATAGATTATCCACTGGGACATATTTTGAGAATGGAGTGGTACTTTCTGTGATCAATGCAACTATTTGTTGAAAACTTAATTGCCTTTTTTGCCTTGAATGAAATTGGGATTTTGCTCTACTTCCCCCACTGTATGCTATATGTAAAGCTTGATTAAGTTCTGCTAATTCTTTGTGGATCATTTGTTTATCTTGGGTTTCATATGGATGCAGTATTTCAGTATGAACACTATAACACCTTTTCCCAGAAGTGGTGATTCTTCCTTGCTGCACCACCAAATATTAGATTTTTCTGGCAGCTAAACATGCTGCATCTGCTGTTTCTGATGTAGGCCTCCTCAGAAATCACCTTTTAAGCTCCAAATAGTCAACTTTAAGAAAAAAAAAAAAAAAGCGTGAATTTGCTGGCTCCTTGTAAAATCTCACTTTCTCCCAGTAGAAGATGGATAGGTTTTACGCCAGCAACTGTGTGGAAAATCAAATGGAAGCAAGCAACAAAAAATAAATGTAACACAGAAGCTATTACTGTCAAGAACCAATAGCATATAATTAGCAGCCAAAGTGAAGGAGGGGTTTCCCCTGATATATATCTAGCTATGAAGTACTGACTCTGTCTGGAAATTCCATTCTATTATGCAATATGCTTTGGAACAGATCAGCAACTATTGAGCCAAGACAAGTGCTATAAGAAGTGGAATTTTCACTACTGCAAAACCACTGCTGTATCTTTCAACTGCTCTGAATAAATCACTCAAAGAAAAAAGTATGAAGAAAATCCGGTGCTGAAAAATGAATTCCCTTGATTTGCTGCATGGCTATTTCAAGTACATCTAAGTTTAGTGTACGTTATTGCAGCAAGCACATTTTAGGAAGACAAAGCATATGACAGTAATTGTTCCTCATTTTTCTCTTTAGAACATGACTGAGGATTAAAGAATTTCAGGAATGAAGGTTATTTTTTTCCTTCACATAAGCCCACCTGTGAGAGCTCAGGATTATCCCTACTTTCCCTTTGAGAATAGTGGCTATAATGCCATTGGCACAGAGCGTATTGGTCCATGAAGCTGGCAGACGGGGAAGTCAGTATATGTTTTAAAAAGTGCTTATCTTTTTACCTTTACAGGATTCTGCTTTTTTAGAATATAGAAAGATAAGAATTAAAAGACAAAGCAGAAAACATCTCCATAGGTAGGAGTATGGCTGGACACAGGCAAATGGTGGACATGAATATCACTAGTTATAGAATATTGGGGCTATGCTTGTACATGGGCAGGAGAAATATGTGAAATATGTTAACCAGGCAGAGGAATTGGGTATGTATCAGGCTAACTCAGCACTGCTAAATTCTGGCAGTAAGCCACAGATGCTTATACAGGAAACTTACAGTGCTCATCTTAAATAATCAAGCAGAATTTTTGGATGTGAGATTTGGAAACAAAACTGAATTTTGTTTCACAAATTCTCTGGTTGTGCAGTATAAAAGCTTAGGTTTACAATTCCCAGACTTTACCAGTTTCATGCCACACTCTGGAACCTGGATTGCATCTGTCATGTAGTACTTAAGGATTCCCTAATCCAGTTTAGGGCAATTGTATGATCTAATAAATCATAATAAACAGTACACAAATAGATGTGACAAATGCTGAGAAAAAGAAACATATTTAGTATGTGAGAGAATATCCAATTGCTTTCAGAATATTTTAGTAACTAATAAATGTATTAAAAGCAATATTTGCTAGAAAAATTAAACTTCCAAAACCCAGTAAAGCTTAACATGACTCTTACTGCAGAGCAAGCTTGGTCATACTTACCATTGAAACACCCATTTATGAATAATTCATCAAGCATCTTGCAGTTTTTATTGTAATAATGTTATAATGGGTCTAGTAAAACCACCTCATTAGCAGTGGTGCTAAATGTAGGGTTTTTGGCATATCTGTTGATACTTAGTGTTAACTCCCCTGAAGGTAATTTTAAGAATATATGCATATACTGTTTTGTAACCTCTCTTAAACTAAGAAAAGTAAGTGAAATTCATAAAAAGGCCTATAATAGTTAAAGATCTAACCCTGAGTTGTCAGGAAGGCTTGAAAAAGTCTGATTGTAATAGAGAGTAAATCTGTTGGAGAAGGCTGTCAGAGGACAAGCTTTCAGAAGATGAATTATGTCCTATGAAATCCTCTCTATATGTAATATCACTGGGTGAACAAAGCCAGATATATCTATACTTAAAAGCAAAGTTGGTTATATTCTGTCACTTACTAGAATTAAATGGTGCAGTTCTAGTGGTGTCTCCGTCCAGAATAAATTACTGTGCACCACGTAGACTAGATTAACACTCAAGATTTATTGTCTTCCTGGTTATGCGTTTTGATTGTAGGTAAGTTGGGAGCTAGACTTTTCACAGAGGTGCACAGTCATAGTTTGACAGGTACTGAGGTCAAGATGGAACATGGGAGTTACAGTTAGATATTAAGTGAAAAGTAGGAAGTTTTTTATCATGCATGTGGTGGTTAAATACTGGAGACAGTTAAGACCAAACTGTACAAGGTCTTGAGCAACCTGATCTAATTAGACCCTGTTTTGAACATGAGGCTGGACTAAATGATTTCTGGAGGTCCCTTCCAAACTAAATTATGCCATTATTCCAGACCTAAAAGCAGAACATTTTATCATCTTATTGAGTAACGTTTCAAGCAGGGGTAAGTTAGCAACTACTGTATTATTGTAGTATGCTGGGCCAATGTGAGCTCATTTTACTCATTCTTAAACTGATGAAGCCCTACCTATGTGTGTGTGAATTGCAAGTAATTCTGTGAAAAAGTAGCTATATCTTAGCTTTGTGATTGTTGATTCCTGTTCAGGAGAATATTTTCCATAACAATATATGTCTGTATAGGTTATCTAAGGCTCACACGCATTTGTGTCCGATCTTATTTTATTACAAGGTCTATGACAAATAAGGCCCAAAGGACCTAGTTTGTCTGTGTGTCCCAAGGGAGGAAAACTACAGGTTCCGAATGTACCATGCAATCTTCTTTTTTGTCAGTGTCGTTTGCTTTTACAGCTAGAAAGTTCCCTTACTGCAGATTAAAAATGAGCTATCTGGTCTTATTGTGGACATGAGGAGCAACTTACTCCCTTGCTTTTTCAGCATGCTTTAGAGTCCTTTGCTGCACTTTTCCTCAGTGTGCTCTTAAGGGAATAAATCTAGTCCTTTAAAGTTTTATGCACACCTGAAAGGCTTGTACTTTTTCTTCCTTCTAGATTCTCTCCACACATCTTACACAGAGTGGTACACCTAGTGTGAGATACGACCCGCTGGTGAAGTCTTTACCTGTGCTCTGTAGAAAGGAAGGATTTAATTTCATGTTATGTCTGGCATCCCTGTGTATACTCTAAATAAGATATAGTCTCTTCAAATAAATTTTTCTCAAGCTCTTTGATTTAGGTTCAGTCTGTGATTTTTACTGTGATTTCTGTTCTGAAGGCCTCTCAGCTTAGTTCACATCGTTGCTTATTTGCATCTACATGTAGCACTTGACCTATTTTAAATGTAAATACAGTTTGAAGTTTTAAAGATTAATGTCTGTTAATTTTCAAGGCATAGCTGTCAGCTGTGCAAGACAAAAATATATTGTATTAGTGTTCAGACCTGAAACAATGTCAATTCTAATTCCTAAGGCAGCATCAGTGTTAGAGCTGGTTTTGAATGCCATCAATGAAGGACTTGTTCTCCTGGCAGCAGAGTAAAATTTCAGTCAAATCAAAACAAATCATGTCTGTGCAGAGAATTGGCATAATGTAATAATGTGCATTACCTTAAAATACCTCTTAAATATGAGGGGCCTGTCTGCAAATAGAAGACCAGTTGAATTTGGCTTAAAAATCATACTTCAGTTAAAACGGTACAAATATGCACATGAGTCGCTTATAGGATTTTGACTGTTTTGACTATGAGGTAGTAGTGTTCAACTTTTATCTGCTAGATTACACACATTTAGAGCTACATTCAGTATATAATGAAGTAAATCAAGTTTTTGGGGTTTTTTTTGTTCTTTTTTCTCTTTGCTTTAGATGAGCTGAATGAAGTCCTCACTTGAATGAGACCTTTAGAGACCCCACTTGGAGTATTGTGTACGGTTTTGGTGTCTTCAACATAAAAAGGAAATGGAACTGTTGGAACAAGTCCAGAGGAGGGCCACGAAGATGATCAGGGGTCTGGAGCAGCTCCCGTATGAAGACAGGCTGAGAAAGTTGGGTCTGTTCAGCCTGGAGAAGAGAAGCCTGCATGAAGATCTCACAGCAGCCTTCCAGTATCTGAAGGGGGCCTATAAGGATGCTGGGGAGGGACTGTAGTGATAGGTCAAGGGGTGTCAGGTTAAAAACTAGGCAGGGGAAGTTTAGATTGCATATAAGGAGGAAGTTCTTTACAGTGAGGGTGGTGAGGCTCTGGAATGGGTTGCCTAAGGAAGTTGTGAATGCTTCTTCCCTGGCTGTGATCAAGACCAGTTTGGACAGAGCCTTGGGTGACATGGTTTAGCGTGAGGTGTCCCTGCCCATGGCAGGGGGATTGGAACTGAATGATCTTACGGTCCTTTCCAATCCTATTTTGTGACTCTAAGTCTTTAAACAGAAACATTTATTTTGGGCTTCTAGCTACTTTATCTGATTTTGCTCACTAAAATCCTAGTGAAAGATATCCCTGTCCATGACAGGGAGGTTGAAACTGCATGATTTTTAAAATCCCTTGTTGGTGTAAAGGGTTTTGGGCTAGGCCAAACATCCTGGAATCGGCCAGAACATTCTGGGTTGGGCCTGAACATAGAGGGAAGTGGCCACACAGAGAGTAACACATAGTGGCCAGTCGGAGGGTGGCGATGTTCAAATCGAGCCAGTCCTCTTGGTAGTGTGAGAACAAAAGGTGTAGTCTATATAAACCGTGGAACCAACAGGAAGGGGGTGGATAGAAGAGAAATCTCTTACAGTAAAGAAATTTTTGGCATGGAACTCTGCGAGAGTCTGTGTGTTTCATGTCCACAGTCCCTTCCAACCCAAAACATTCTATGATTCTATAAAATTACTAGAGGGGATTTTTCACAGTAAAATACCGCTTTAAACATGTCATGCTTAAAAGTGGAATTAGTTTCTTAGTGTCTAAGAAACTCAGACATTTAAGTAAAAAACTAAAAAGCGTACTACAAGCCCTTGTCTAAAGGTTGTCAGTCTGAAACTTGTAATTTTCCCTTGGATTAGCTTTTGCACAGAGGACCCAGTGTTTGTTTCTTCTGATGATACAATAGACAAAACTAAAATAGCTGGACTTGCAAACAAAGACTTCAGTTTGTGTGATGTAGACAACCAACCATTAATCTTATGTACATGGGGGTTTTGATCAGTAGACCACCAAACAACTTTCAAGAGACCTGGAATCTTGGGAAAATCCACCGGGAGAAGGGAAGCTATTGCAGTGTGTGGATGACATTCTAATAGCTACACAGATAGAAGAGGCCTGTGTGACCTGGACGGCCTTTATATGCACTGATAACTGAGGGAAGTAGACACATCAAATAGACAAAAGAGGGCTTTCCATCAACTGAAGAATGCCCTCATGTCAGCTCCAGTCTGACGTGAGTAAACCATTTATTCTATTTTCCGATGAAAAACAAGGGATTGCCTTGGAGATACTGGCACAGGACTTGGGGTCCATATCAACAGGCAGTTGCTTACTTTTCTAAGCAGTTAGAAACAGTGGCCAAAGGATGGCCTGGACGCATTAGAGCTATTGCGACAGTTGTGCTGAATATCCAAGAGGCACGCAAATTCACCTTGGGCCACAAAATTACTATGCTAGTGTCTCATATAATGTCTGCAGTACTGGAGGTGAAAGGTGGGCACTGGCTTTCACCTCAAAGATTTTTGAAATACCAAGCCATCATGGTGAAACAGGACAATGTGGAAATAGTAACCCACTAGCATTGTCAACACAGCTTCTTTCCTCAGCAGGAATGAAAGGGAACCAGTACATCATGACTACATGGAGAGGTCACATATTCCAGCCGTTTCACTGATGGGAGCAGCTATGTAGTCAGTGGAAAACAACATGCTGGATATATAGTTACCACCTGCAGAGCCCGATCACTGCCCGTAAACACTTCCGCACAAAAAGCGGAGCTGATTGCGCTGACTAGAGCCTTAGAAATAGCAAGAGGGATGTCGTACATGGACATAAAGCCATTTGGAAAGAAAGAGGACTGTTGAACTCGCAGCACATTAAGGCACACCAGAAGGTGAGCTCAGAATTGGAAGAAGGAAATGAACTGGCGGATAGAGAGGGAAAAGAAGCGACAAAAGGTGAGGTAACAATTGAAGGGGCCCTAATTCCTGATGGGAAAATTTCCCTGGAAGGTAGGCCAAATTATAACAAAAAAGACCAGAAACTAATTGCAGATCAGAATGGAGTGTTTAATGAGGAGGAGTGGGCCAGTACAGCACAAAAAAAAAAATCAAAAAATGCACTGGAGGGTAGATGCCTTATACTATCCAATAAGTGACCCACCAATGTGACCTCTGCCTTCAAACAAATTTCAAAATAACCCTAGGCCTAAATTAGGCCAAATTGGAAAAGATAATGGACCAGGACAACAATGGCAGATCGATTTTATGGAACTTCCAAGAAAAAGGGCGTTCAGATACTTATTAATATTGACAGATACCTTTTCAGGTTGGCCGGAAGCCTTTCTGACTAGGAGAACAAAGGCCCGGGAGATAACAAATGGCAGACCGTAAATTTGGAATCTTGTAGTATGCGAGAACAAGAATTTATCTGTGAAAGCGACACAATTGATGCTAGAGACATATGTCTTGACACAGAACAAAATATTTGTCATTTTGAAATTCATCCAGATGTCACTCAAACAACCATGCTTGTACATATTGGTCAAGGCTGTATATGTTTAATAACTACTAAGATTATTGCATATGACTTTACGTATTTAAGCATATTGAATATGTTAAGTCACCCAATAATTGTTCTGTTGATCTCTGTTGTTTTTTGTTTGATATATTTAATTATATTGTTTTTGCGGAATTGGAGGTTGTGCTGAATCTTAGCCCTAAATCTGTTTTAAAGGCACATGGAAATTTTTACAAGGTACCCCATATTCTAAGACATAAAGTAAAAGAATTTACTTATTTTATAGAAAAGGGGGGAATTGATGTAGGTAACCAACCATTAGTCTTCTGTACATGGAGGTTTTGATCAGTAGACCACCAAATATTAATCTTTTGTACAGGCGGTTTTGATCACATTGTATTAGGGGTAGGGATAATTGGTTTTGGGTAATATTGAAATATGTTTGTTGAAATTGTTTGTTGAGGGTTGTTGCTAGTTAACAGGAACAATGGAGACGCAGTTGCTAAGATAATGGCAAGAAGCCACCACAACACCACAACCTCAGGAGGAAAAGGCGCATGTGCAGGACATACGAGGTGAAAAGTGCAAACAACTAAGTGTGTACAAAGGTGAATGATGAAGGCTTTTTACTTCATCATGACACCCAGGCCCACGACCACCAGGAGGCACTGAGCACGTGCAAGGAACTCTATGGCTCATTATAATATGAAGCGGGGATAGACCATAAATATGTATGAGGGGATTGCTCAACATGATAAATATGTATTATTTTAGAAAATAAATGTAAAGGAGAATGACGCTAAGGCAAGCATGCCTTTGGAGGAGCGATCCCCTGTGCGTCCAGCACTGAATAAATCTTACCTACTGTACAACTTTAACGAGTTGTGGAGTCTGTTCCGCACATCATGTGGAATGCCAACAGTCATTGTAATTTATAGTTTGAATTTAAGATTACTAGTTTCCCAAAACAATAAGCTATATCCCAGATGGATGTTGTCAGGTCCTTGTTAGTAAATGACCTTACTGTACATAAGTGCTCACATTCTCGTTTTAGGAGTGTTTGTGAGTACTCTTACAGTGCTGTGAAATAACATTTCATAATGGTAATGTGACAGTGTTATATGTTATAGTAACTTTATGTATTTAAAATGCAACTTTAGAAAAACAGTAGATGCAAATAGATTCATTTCTGATAGTGAATAATTTCACTAGCTCTGTTCCTCCTGTTTACAGTAGGAAGTTGAAAGGAAGTGTGCCAACCTACTGCATAATTAATAAATATTTTCAATTATTTATTTTTTTTCTCCTGTGCTACTATCCAGTTCTTAGAGGAAGATAGAAAATGACTGAGAGACTGAACAGCGCAGTCTTCCAGATCTGCAATGGGAAAGTAAAATAAATATGAAAAATTAATCCCTTTGGACCTTGGATTGCAATTTTTCAGACACAAGCTGCACTGGAATACACTGCTACCACTGCCAAGGAGTTAGGTTCCCTTTGTATATTTCTTCTACTTACCCAACTCACTTTGACTTTTTGGTCTATTTTGTTTGATTCCCCCACCTACTGAAAACATATCAATATATTTCATTTCTAAATACAAACCAAAATAAGCACCCTAGCTGCACAGGCAGGAAACAATCAAAGCACTGCACTCTACTTCTCTTTTAAGCTTTTATTTTTGATAACATTAATTCAAACAGCCAGGTAGAATGCTGTGGGAGCTGGCTGATGCATGACCTCAGTTGTTAGTGGTTGCTGAAGTGCAGTGCTATGACAAATTGTCATACCCTCTCAAACACTTGCTGAACTTTTCTTGGGGCAGGGATGTGGTAGATATGAAAAGTTGTCTCAGTAGATATCAAGAAAATGAGAAAAGACTGTAGTTCCTAGGGTGTACAATTCCCTCTACTGATGGAACTGTTTCTTTCCCGACTTATGAAGATGGTGTTCCCCATGCCAGCCCACCCCCTCCCCAAAAAAAACCCAAACCAAAACAACCCAAATAAAACCAACCAACAAACAAAGAATACTTAGGAAGTATTTCTGAAAGAGTCACAGGAATTTTGAATCTTGAATCCACAGCTGTTATCTTGATCTGTTGACCTCTTTCTTGATGGGGCTGAGATTCCCAGTGGCAGGAGAGCTCATGTTTTTTCAACTTTGTCTTCTCAAGAAGGCAAAAAAATATGGTGCAGAAATCACACATTAAGAGGGAAAGCTACTCTCAAGTTCTAAGTAGCAATGCAATGGCACCTGTATTTGTATAGGAAGCTGAATAATGATGCTCAGTTTCAGAAGCTGCATTATCTGATTCTTTTCCAAATGCTTGGAAAAGCAAATTCTGTGCACTTTTCTAGTTAGATAAATAATAATAGTGCTTGGAAACTAATTTTATTGCGTAAAAATGCTAATGTTTGCCCTTTGAGGAAAGAAAACATCATTGTTAATAAGAGATGTGAAATGCATTTGACCTCATAATGGCCTTCCATTGGAAGGAGCATCATTTTTGTTTGAATAAATGAAAATCAGTTTATAGGACAATAGGATAATTGTTTGAATAATTACATGGGATGTACTTACAGCAAAAAATGCTGTACCTTTTCAAGTTAATTTTCAAAACCATAGTGTATCACACCTTCAGTTTAAAATGCCAAGTGATTTTAATATGCCACTTGTGAATGTTGAGTAGCATTCATTTGAGATGTTTATGTATGTAAGTGAAGCTGGAAATTGCAGACAGTGATCTGAAAAGTTAGGACTTTCTGTGAGCTGCACATGAATGGCTGAAGAACAGACCCACAGACTCCAGCATAAAAATCAGGAAGAAATTTTGGTTTTTTAAGAACAATTCTTATAGAGAAGAGAGCCAAACTGCGTCTAAACTACTGTGAGCTTGTGCAGTGCAAACAGGAACAGGTTTCTTCTCAGTGAACACTCGCTCTGAAAAAGAGCTTGTTATCCACCAGCAAGATGAAGTCCATTTTATTCCTCTAATACACCAAGTAGTTCAAATTAAGTTCATCCATAGCTTGAATAGCTATAGCTTTAAACTGGTAAGGCTTGAGGTACTGCTAAATGAGCAGTGTTGTTTAAATTTCGCTTTTTTATTGGTCCGGAGTGACTAACGTAAAACTGGTTAGCAGTTGGTATTGTGCTGTTGGCATGTTTTCTTGTATAGTGATAAAATAATCTTTCTATTACATGAAAAATGTGTACCTTGATTGTGACATGAAGTCAGCAGAGAATTCCTCATACTGTAATGGACTAGTCATTTGTCTGGTCCAAAGAAATATTCTCCCACTGAAATAACAATAGATTTCTTAGCTGGTTCATTAGAAGATGGAATCCAGCTGTTTGAAATGTAAATATTCAAAACCAATATTGCCTAAACTACAGCTTGTGGGGTCTTTGGGGGTCAGTGGGATAATTCCTGGAATCTGTGATACACTGATAATGACGTTTTTTCCTGGGAAAGCAGCAGTCCCCTCCTGTCAAGTGCTGGCTGCAGGTCTAGCTTTCTGAAGGAGGCAGTCTGGTGAGGAGGCAGTCATAGCATTCTGGGGAATGATGGCTGTTGAAAGGTGGCCATGTTTAATTGTCCTGGCTCTTGCAGCCCATTTTTAGCCACTGTCTCTGTTGGGCCAAGGAGTTTTGGGTATGGGCTGAAAGCAGACTCTGAATCTGCTGCATATTAGTTGTACTGCCCACAGACCAGAAGTGTCAGACACAGTAGTGTCATACTACGGTCATAGTCCACATACTAATAATATGAATATGCTCTGCCGACCCTACCAGAGAAATTAGTTACCACTGTTGAAACACAAAGTCTATAGCTTTGATTTAATTATTTACCTCAGTTGTTCTTTTCCAATTAATCTACTCTTCTCTAAGAAATGCAGTATGATAATAACACAACTGTTAATGTCTGATTCAGTGGATAATTATTGCAGTAAGACTGATCAGAAACCATCTGGTTAACTTCTTGAATATTTTGGTGTGTGTTCATGCATTGAAACTCAAGTAGGGGTGGAGTAACCAAAATTCCTGCTGCCCTTTATTTTGGGATGAAGAGCAACTTAGATGTTAAGACACTACGTATCTTTGTCTTGAAACCTTTTGTTCTTTAGTAGCAGAGAGTAACATTTTGATACCAGAGTATATTTGTGTTCCCAAGGTTCAGGTCATTCAGAGCAGTCCAAGTAGAAGAAGAAAACTAGCCAAGAATACATCTGGAAACAATGTTAAAAGAAGACAATTTCTGTATGCTGAGCTGCTTGGAAGATTTGAAAGTGAAACACGAAGGGCTCACACCTCTCATGTTCCAGTGGAGTAGCAAAACATTTGAGTAACTCCTGCAGTAATACCTACCTCTTGGTCTGCTCTCAAAACCTGGTATTTGTGTTCTCTTTTTTGTTATTAAACTTTTAATCACAGGGTATCGCTTTTAATTTGAGTAATTGATTTCTTACAGGTCTGTGTGACCCAACCTTTTTTAGAGATACAAATGCAGCAAGCCAATTTATGAATATAATGTCCACAGAAAAGAAAGTGGTTTCTTGGTATGTCCTTACAGCAGCCAATTGACCCAGTTCCATCCTTAGCTTTAGTGTAACAAGAGAGTATTTTTCTAGCATACTGCTAGGCTCACAAATCCCAAGAATTTAGTTATATCATTACAAGATTCCAACTTTCATACACAATAATATATAGCTTTTTTTGTTGCCTTGTTCAAATTTTCCCCAGCTTTTCTAAGTGTTGTGGTTTAAGCTTAGTCGTAAATTAGACAAAGCATGTACCCTGCTTGTTTTCCCCCCACAACCTGTCCTTCCCCCCACCCCCCCCAGTCCCGGAGGGATGGGGAGGAGAATCGAA
>WYDI02039703.1:0-20690 GCA_009867235.2 Psittacus erithacus
GGTTGGACAGAGCCTTGGGTGACATGGTTTAGTGTGAGGTGTCCCTGCCCATGGCAGGGGTGTTGGAACTTGATGATTTTAAGGTCTTCCAACCCTAACTCTTCTATGATTCTATAATTTTAGGTTTCTATGCTATCATGCAGCACATACAGGACAACTAGGTAGATGATCAGGCTCAGTCAGCATGGGTTTATGAAAAGTATTTCCTGCTTGACAAACCTGATCTCTGTCTAGGAAAAGGTGACCCTTGTGTTGGGTTGTGGATGTTGTCTAGCTCATGGCTTGGACAGTCATACACTTAGCTGGGCAGAAAACTAGCTGCTTGAATAGGCCCATATGGTGGTGGTGACTGGAATTAAATTCAGTTGGTGGACGAGGGGGTCAAGGGCACCTTCAGCAAGTTTGCAGAAAGCACCAAGTTTTGTGCAAGTGTTGATCTGCTGGAGGGTAGGAAGGCTCTGCTGAGGGATTTGGACAGGCTGGGTAGATGGCCTGAGGCCAACTGCATGAGGTTCAACGAGGGTCAGTGCCAGGTCGTGCACTGGGGTCACAATAATTCCATGCAGTGCTACAGGCCTGGGGATGGGTGGCTGGAAAGCTGCTGGATAGAAAACCCGAGGGTCTTGGTCAACAGCCAGCTGAACATGAGCCAGCTGTGCACAAGCAGCTAAGAAGGCCAACAGCATCCTGGCTGTTATCAGAAATAGTATGGCCAGCAAGACTATGGAAGTGATTGTTCCCCTATACTTAGCACCGGTGAGGCTGCACCTTGAATACTCTGTTCAGTTTTAGGCCCCGCAGTACAGGAAAGATGGGAGTTGCTGGAGTGTGTCTGAAGAAAAGTGATGAAGCTGATGAAAGGTCTAGAGCTTGAGTCTTAT
This sequence comes from Psittacus erithacus, assembly GCA_009867235.2. Taxonomy (NCBI): domain Eukaryota; kingdom Metazoa; phylum Chordata; class Aves; order Psittaciformes; family Psittacidae; genus Psittacus; species Psittacus erithacus. Next base: position 882 of record WYDI02039703.1, read on the forward strand.
GAGGAGTGGCTGAGGGAGTAGTGTTTGTTTAGCCTGGAGAAAAGGAGGCTTGGAGGGGGGACCTTATTGATCTCTATAACTACCTGAAAAGAGGTTGTAGTGAGGTGGGTGTTGGTCTCTTCTCCCAAGGAAGAAGTGGTAGGGTGAGAGGAAATGGCCTCAAGTTGTGCCAGGAGAGCTTTTAGATATTAGGAAAAATTTCTTTACTGCAAGGGTTGTCAAGCACTGGAACAGGCTGCCCAGGGATGTGGTTGAGTCACCATCTCTGGAGGTATTTAAAAGATGTGTAGGTGTGATACTTATGGACATGGCTTAGTGGTGGACTTGGTAATTCTAATGGTTGGACTCTATCTTAAAGGTTGTTTCCAACCTAAAGGATTCTATAGCTAGCAAAAATGTCCTTAGGAAAAGGATTCATCATATAGAATGGGCCACACATCAGGCATGAATTGATAATGTAAGCATGTCAGGAAATACCCCAAAATTTTTCCTGATAAAATGTCATCTGAAACAAGTCTTTCTGCTTTATTGGGCTCTAGTGGGAGTGCTATATTCAGTTTGGGGCAGAACAACTCCGGAAGGGTATTAATAACAGCAGTGATAAAAATTGTGAAGCTAGAAAATGTGGTCTGTGGAAAAAAAAAACAGGATTTCCTTACCTTCAGAAATACTGAGGAGCAACATATTAAAAACATTTTAATATGTAACTGGAATTCAATTGGAAGTGGGAGTTAGAAGTTGATTTCCATTTCCAGAGAGACCCTCTCTTTATATGAAACTAAGAACCAAGGAAGTCTCTAAAGGAGGAAGTGAGGCTCTGTTTTGAATTTTATATGCGAGTCATAGATTTACAGTGCTTTTTTCATTAAGAACACATTAAGAAATAAGATGCTATTTTAGAGAGCAACATTGAGAAAAACAACGCATGCAGATAAACTGATCACATTTCTGTGTCATTCAGGTTTCAGATACCTAGATTATCAGGGAAAGGAGCATATGTTTAGTATATAAAAATATATAGCTTTATTTCCCCATGTATAAAATTAGAGATGTATCTGGGTCCAATGACTGATATGAGTCTAGTTTGCTGCTTTATTGCATTTGCAGCCTGCATGTAGTTATTGGTTGCACTGTACTGGGTACATATGTTGCCAGAAAATACATAGAGAAATTGTCTTCCCCCTGCCATATTAATAAATTCACATTATTCCCCTCAACATATATCAGTAGGTTGGACAAGTCTTAAAGAAATTTGTAAATTGATATCAGGTATGGTGCTTAGGGACAAGGATGAGGCAAAAAAGGGATATGGGAAGGTTGTATTCCTGTAATAGATTTTTATGGTTACAAGAGTACAACATTGTCACCTAGAAATGAAAAAGAAATAGAAAAGGGCTTAAATTATGCACATTTTCTAACCACTGTTGTCAGAGTATTTAAAGCAGTTCAGTTTGGTCTATTGGAAGATATCATAAGAATCCCTTTGAATAAATGTAGTTCTAGACAGGGTGAACTTGCACAGAAAAGATTACCTCTGCATCTCCTGTGTATAACAGCAAGAAACAAAAATCCAACCTTTTGTGACTATTAAACAGACATTTATCTTCTATTTGGGATTCCTGTGCTGAGATAGGGTGAAAGAAATTGCTTGCTTTAGCTGTAGCAGCAAACACAGCGTTTGCCAGTTGAAGATTCCTTAGCTCCCATTAAGACCAGTGGTGATCTGGAAGCCTCTCAGAGTTTGTCTGAAGACCTGACCCACCGCAGTGGCACTCCTCGTAATCATTGCACTTCCATAGAGTGGGAGAAGCTGCTATTCTGAGCTGTAGGCAGTTGTAACTGCCTAAGAGGCCACAAGAGGAGCCAAGCCTGGTAAACTGAGGCAGGCAACAGTGGATTTGGCCTCCAGAGTTTTGCTTTGGGGCAATCCATGTCACCAAATGTGAACCATTGCTTATTTAAGTAGAGTGGGCATGGGAGGGAAGAAAAACCTCACTGGTGTTCTGATCTGTTTGGACACACCTGAAATTAAACACCAGCACTAACAATAACATATTGCTAGGCAAGAACCACAAACTCACCTACTGTGCTTTTTGTTAAAACAAAAATCTTAGGCATGCACCACATTCCTCTTGCCCTGATGACATTTCTCCCATCCACCAAAGGAATATTAAGATACAAGTCTGGTCTGTACTCCTCTTTACTCCATCTTTTGACTGTAGAATTTACATCTAGTAGACTAGCCTTGAAGCAAGTGAATCAGTGTCTTAACTTGCAGTGTCTTTAGTGGTGCAAGTAAAAGGTCAGTGGTATGCATTTACGCACACATGTATGAAATATGACAACTAAAATAAAGTTAAATGGTGTCACTTAAATTTTACATAAAGCCAGGATCTCATGAGAAGTCAGCCTGGAAGGAACCTCCATTTCACTACTGGGTCAGCTGGGAGGTCAGACCAGGATGCTCAGGAATTTATCTGGCTGGGTTTGATAAAAGTCCACAGGACATGGACTGCCCCTCTGAGCAACCTGTCTCACTCTTTGGCTGTTCTCCCAGTTAAAAAGTTTATCCCTGTATCCCATCTGAACCTCTCTGGTGTCGATGGATGTCTGTGTCAGGGTCTAGAGGCGATCTCTTCTGAGGGCTGAACAAGCCCAGGTTCTTCTCACAGAGCTAGTGCTTCAGCCTCATTGCCATCCTGGTGATCCTCTGCTAAACTCCCTGCAGGATTACTTGCAAAATACTCATCTGTGGACAGATGTCTTCTGTAACGGACCAAAGACGACAGATCTTTTGTCTGAGTTCTGAAAACCCCATGTCCATGGCACTGCCTCCTGTTTCAGACTTTTTACCTCCATTTCCAGATGGTATTTTCACTGATACTGATGGTGTTCAGCCTGATGATGCTTTATTGTAACATTTTTATTCATTTCAGTCTAATAACTTAGCAGCTAGCACATGTTTGGCAATTAAACAATGATAAAACAGGACAGTTTCTTAATGAAATTGTCTAGAGCATCTGTAATGGGAGCAAAGTAACTAAGTTAACTACTAAGTTGCATTTTATTCATGTGATCATATATCATTTCATCACTTCATAGTTTTTAGTTAATAACATTTTATGTATCAGTGAGTCTTCAGTGCAATCAGTGAGTCTGATTTCCTTAGCCTTTCTTTTCTAAAGACCTCAATAAAACCCAAGCACAAATTTAAGCACAACAGAAAACAATAAATATGTCACTAATAAACTAAAATTTGCCTAAAGCCTTTTGAACTAAAACAAATAAAGGAGAGATGGCTGGACAGGTCTGTAAAATCATTACAAAATTATTATAGCTGCCTTTATTTAAAGGTAAATACTACTTTTTCCTTGAGTAGCTTTAAATTGACAAAGAATGTGGCATTTGCAGTAGAAAGGTGGTGTAGGCAGTTGTGCAAAATGCAAGTAAATGCTTCCAGATCCGGAATCACTGTTGCAAATTGTTTTACTCTGGGCCGATATTGAATGTCTATGCATGATCTGCAGGCAGAACCTCTGCTTAAAACCAGCTCATGTGTGCAAGAAACCCTGACAGAACAGCAAGAGAGTTGAAAAAATTACAGGCCCTCATTATCAAAGTATCATTCATTCATCCAGCGAAATGATGATATCCCATTTCTGGCCTCATTGTTGTATAACTTTTAATATTGTATGGCCTTTGGGAGAACCTGATATGGGTACACAGGTAAGTGGCTCTGAAGCAGTGACTTTTGCTTCTTACCCTTTGCTGCTGTTCGTCCTCGGACTACATGGCTGGTCACGATAATCATCCTCAGAAAGTTATCTTATTCCCTGTTGCTTGGAGATATTCACCTTAAAGCCTTTCAGTAAATCCTGAGAGCCTGTGAAATTGCAAAATCCACTAGCTCCTTTGAATCCCTGTCTGGGACCTGTCTAAAGCAAGGGCAGTTCTCCTGTAGCCTTTTCTGCTTTCGCATTGTTTTTGCTTCAGACTCCTCTGGAAGAAAGATCTGTTTTAAATTCCTCATGAACAACACTTACGTTTTCATGAGAGACTTTGCACAGTTGTTTCTATAGCCTCTTTGTTTCTAGGTAGTGTAAGGCCATTGTCTGATCCCAGGTGTGTTTATGGTTAATCTTCAAATTAAACTGTGAGCAGCTAGAATAGCTCAAGACTTTATGCATCTCATAATAGATGAATATGTGGGCTTACTGCCAAGGGACTGTAGCTTCAATGATGCAGCCCCAGTAGAAGAAGTAAATAAGTTAGGAACTTAATTACTGCCTCACATGATGTGTATTCAGAAGTTTCTGTGTGTAGCAAAACAAGTTCAGGGAATTGCAGTAATATCCTTTGCCACTTTATTTGATTAAATAAAGTGCAGTGATAGAGAGGGAATGAGGTAACTTGATTTGCATTAAAATTATTATGATTTCTGTTTCTCAAATTACAAATATTCACTGAGATATGGAATAAGAATAAAACATCCTGTTTAGGTGTTTTATTTGCAGTATTGTTTTGCATCAGTTATAAGTGCCAGCTGAATTACATTCCATCAACAGTACATTAAAATGCCTTGTAGTAAGCAGATGTTAAGGAAACACTCCTAAAAATATTGTACAGGCCAGTTTTACAGTGAACTAACCAAAAGCTGTATGACCAGAAAAACCTTAGGATGAGAACTGGGGCCAGACTGCTGCTAGAAGTCTATATGGGAAGAAAAGTATTTGCAGCCCCATGCTTACAAAAGTGGTTAAGTTAGAGGCCAAAGATGGTACCAGAACAGATTATAAATCAGGACATTTTTAAAGCAGATGACCTCTGAGGTTTATTAATTTGTTTTTCTGATGTGGAAGCCTCCAGGCTATACATTTTCCACTTATCTTCTGAAGCCACAGGTACTTGGAAACTTATGTTTTTATTCCACAAATGAGAACTGAGATTATTATGTACAGACATGAGTTAGGAGCTTGGACTGCAGAAACACCAAATGCATTGCGAAGCAACTACAGGGAGTTTAAAACCAGCTTGCTTTCTTGTACTCTTTTTGTTCTCAAACTTTCACGTAACCAAAGCACAGGCTTCAATGCATGGATTGGATAAATCTAAGTATATGAACATTTGGCTAAGCACGTTTTGGTGATAAAATGAAGCTAACACTAAAAACTGCCTCTAAAGACTCCACTGTTTGTCAGCCAGTTAAAATCCTGTAGACTCCTGTACAATTTTGTTTCAAGTTTGAAAGTAGCTGTTCTAGTTCTAAGCTGAATTACATCTCTTTTTCTCTTTGTTTTACAGCTGTGTCAGGAAGGATTTAAGCTTTGTGTAAGTTTATATTTACTTTGAGAGGCTGTTGGACTGATTTCTTCTGTGAGCCTCCATATGTATGGAGAAACATATTTCAGTGCTGTAGGAAACAAAATGACATGCTATTGGACAAGCTGCCAGAAGAGCCTTTCTCATCTGAACAAGTACAACTCACATGGATTGAGAATAAAACTGTAGCTCCTCAGTGCATCCCCAGTCTGTGCACACTGACTGAGAAGGACTTGTGAAAACAGGCACCGTCCCATGAGAGCAGGAACATTGTCCTCTGCCTTTGGGCTGTCCAGAGCCTTTCTCTGAAAATGCATCTACTCCTGTCTTCCTTAACTTGATGAGACCAAGTTAGAATACTCTTTCAGATTACTCCTACTATGGAAACCCATTGCGCAGAAGGGTTTTGATTATTTTCTCACACTCCAGCCTTTTATTTTGGTGTTTTAACACCAGCTCTGATTATCACTATGGAAAACAGCACACATTTTAAAGACTGCTTTGAGTTTTTAGTCCCTGGCTCCTCTGGATACTAAAATGCTGCAGTATTGCCTGATGGCTGCCACAATAACTCAGCAAGAGTTTCAGCTTTGAAGAAAAATAGTGTCTGAATCATGGCAGGAGGAAGAGCTGAAACAGTAAAAACTCCCTCTGGTGAATATGGACTGAAGCTTAAATCAGACTCTGTGAGGGAGAGCTGGGCTGGTGAAGACAGGGAATAGGGTTTTGAGACACCATGCTCCACTCAAGAACTGGTAATTTTGTCTTCTTGAGCACCTAATTTTCCTTTTTTTACTTGTTTTGCTTATGCAGTCCTGATTAGAAACAGGCTCTTCTTTTTTATCTGTAGCAGTTAGTGTTAGCAAAATAAAAAAGATCCATTATCTTTGCTTGGCTTCTTAGGCATTATCGTAAACATGAATATACATAAATTCCTGCATTATCTTTCAAAATTAGAGCTTCTGCTCTTGCATATCGCTGCTAAAATGAACAAGGAAAAGCCTTAATCTAATCCTCTGGTTTGGGTGGGTTTTTGGGGGGGGGAGAGGGGACAAAAATTTTTTACTGTAATCCCTAGCAAATACAGTTTTAGTGTAAAATTCTGGGGTTTTTTTATACCATCTTAAATCTGGACTTACTGCTGTGAGGAAAACTCGATTATGTGAGCAAACTGAGAATGTGGCACTCTAAATTTTGAAGAATTCATAAAGCCCTTGAAATGAAGCACGGGATTATAGGTGACATCTCAAATCAAACTGCCTTTAGTCTGCCTGCGTGCATGAAAAGAATAGAAACCTTGCTAACAAACTGAGAACGGTAAGCTGAAATAAAGAAAAGGTTAAAATGGGGAAGAGCACGAAATGAAACACGCAAAGTGGAAAAACTACCTGGGGTGTTATGTGGATGAAAAAAGGAGAAGTAAGTACAGCTCACTGAAGAAAGCAAAGGGTAAAATGCCCATTACACCTGGATCAAAGGCTTAAAAGATGCAAAATGACAATTGAGATAATGAAAAATAAAATCAAAGGGTTTTCTGCAGGCAGTAAACCAGCTTCAGATATTGGGGATATTTTGAGCAGGGAAGCAGGGGAGATCTGAGACAGTATTCTGGCTGTAAGTAGTGCCATTAATTTCCTGAGGTACATCACTTCTGAGGGAAAGCCAGAGTGGAAGTGTAAAGTGGGACTGATACTGCTTCTTTTCAGTAGTGAGCTAGGTGTGAGTTTAATTACGTACACTGTGAAACCACTGTGGACATCTGGGACATTGCTTCCAAATTCAGAAAGGTCCTTAAAGGCTCCTGAATCTTTAGAGATCTGTATACACAGGTTACCTTAGGGGCTTAGTTTTTCCATTCTTCTTTCTCAGACAAATATCAGGTGTATGTATTTACTTGTGGACAGAGGAAAGATAAAGGACCAGTGTTTCTTACATCAAAATGTCTCTATTCTACATGTAAATAAAGTATCATGAGGCTCACCAGGCTACATGTTAGCTGTTCGGTTGCTGTTGGTAAAACCTCTACTATTTAGCATTTGGCTCAGACCACTGTAGTTTTCTAATACAAATAGTAACATTTCAGTGACTATACCTCAGAAATGGGTGAAAAGAAGTATTCCTTTGGAGAATACAAGTATTTTTGTATAATTCCTTCTTTCCCATTAGTATTACTGCATGGCAACAAAAAAAAAAAAGCTAGAAAAACAATCTATTCCTTGAATTTATCCATGTAATTCCTTTATAGTAAAAATGAAACTGAGAAAAAAAAGTGGCAGGCACATAATCTGTTTCACAGGATTTTGGGAAAATTCTTTGTATTTTTTGAAAGGAGAATAAGAGCATCGGAGACTTTTTAGATTTGGAGAGGATGTGTTCGCAGAAACAGTGCAGTAGAAAGCTACTGACCCTTACCTAGAATACCAGCCTAGCCAGCTCTGAGACACAGGAAAACATTTTGCTTATCAAAATGTTTTTCATATGTGAGACTATTCCCATTAGCTGTAGAAAGGCAGTGTGCATTGTAACGTGCAAATACAAAGTCGTGTAAGTGCTTTTCTAATGGGTGACTGAGCCAGTTAAGATACCTCTAGGCAGCTGTCAGACTTGATAAGGACTTGATAAACTGAAGTGTTATTCAACAGCATTATGGAAATAGGAGCCTCCAGACCATTTATTTGGTAAATGGCTTCAGTAGAGTCCCAATCCTGTACCCAGCTGCTTACCTGAGATCCTGCTGGAATAACAGTTGCGCTAGTTTCACAAACCATCCCCCAAATAGCTGAAGTTAAATACATCAAGAAGGATTTGCAGGGCTGAGGCTACAGGTGGCAATATCTTCAAAGATCTGAAGTGATCACCATCTGCCGTGGTACAGCGCCGGAGCTGTGCTTTCTAAGCAGCAGGCTGTTTACAACAAAAGAAACCTGGAGTTCTAACAGGTTATTTCTGTGTGTCAGTGTGGTTGCAGTTTAGATATCCTAGCAGACAAAATGCAGGTGAGAAGTGGATGCATTGATTGTTTTAAGTCTGTGGTATGGTCTGGTTACAGTCATTGCTTTCATCCTTTGAAATTTTATGCTAATGAGACATGGTAGCCTCTTAATGTCAGACAACCTTTGAGAGATATATACCCTTAAACTGTGTTTTTAAACAATGTTTGCTTTTGATGTGGATTTCAAGGAAGCTGTTAATGTAAAAGCACATAAAACTGCCACACATGCACAGCAGTTTCTGAAGAAATATTTCTCATTTCAAATGCTGCATAGGGATAATGGACTGCAACAGCTATTTCTTTTTTATTGGAAGGGAAGTAGTTTTTCAGGCACTTTGCAAGTCCAATGTTCATCACTCCAGCTGTCAGTCAAACATGAGTGAGAAAACATAATATCATAACATAAACTGTAACATAATTCCAAAGCATAAACCTGGGGTATCTATTTCCCCTTCTGAAAAATCAAAGCCCACTCCCCGTGGCTTGAATGGTTCTCCACCCCTGGGATGAGATTAACAAATGCAATTCATCTTTCCTTTCATTAAACATGCTGAACTGCAGTAAACTACTGTCCAGTACTGGAGCAACATTAGCCACCTCCTGAGGAACAAGATTCCATCATTTGGGCATACCATGGTGAAGGAATCCTTGCTGCATTTTAACATTGCCAGACCTTGTTATCCCCTCAGCAACAGGACAGGAAAGTGGTGAGGCACTAACATGGACCCAGCAGCTTCCAGTGACAACAGAACCCTTTTAGAGCTCTGCTGCACATTGAAAGCAACTCCCCCATGATGTTCAGAGGAGAGTTGCCGTACCAAGAGCTCATATGGTGAGAGCTGGAAAATCAGAAAGTAAGAAAAAGGCTCTTTAAATAGTGCCTTTTTATTGTCTTTTTTTTTTTTTTCAGTATTGTATTTTCCTCTTCCCCTATTCAGGGCTGTGCTGTCATGATATTAATCAGCTCTCAAGATTTAACTGATCTAGAAATCTCACTATAAGGTAAAGTATTAGTATGAAGGCCTAAAATTTAAGAGATTTCATTATTTTAATTATGTAATGCAGTAATGGAGAGCTTGAAAGAGTGTGCCATAAGCGCTCAGACGCTGCATTAATGAGCAAGATGACTGAAGTCCATCAAAGGGCTAATAAAGGCATACATAAGACAGCTGTGGTGTTGCATAGAGGATGCGCTACTTGTGTAATGTCCAACTTTACAGCTCTGTGACCTGGGCTGATTTATCCACTAAGTTTATGGTATTAGTATTTCAGCAGCTGAACTGGTGACTCTGGTTTTCCTTTATGGGAAAATTGAATTTTCAGGGTTTAATTCACCTGAATTCTACTTCAGGATAAGAAAAATTGCACCTCTAAAGTGCTTATACTTTGCCCTTAAAGTATTTATCACTGACGTGAGTAAATGGTGGCATATGCAGTAAGATGATACTTAATCAATGAATACATGTTGCAGTACATCAGAAGCTGATTAAGTTATAAAAAGTTATAGATTGTACTTGTTGAGCTGAAGGTGCCTAACAATTAAACACTGCCAAGGGCTGTCTGATTGCCAGTGCACAAAGGTAGGCATGCTTTAAAGCCCTGAACAACTGAACCACATGAAAAGCATTATAGTAAATCGGGTTGTAAGGCTGGGAAAGCCTGAGTCAGTCTCATCTTTGAGTAAGACTGGAAAAACTATTGAAAGAGCCCCTGTAGCCAGTGGGTGAGCAGGTGCATTTAGGCAGTCAGTTGTGGACGGAGTCCCTAAAGCTCCTGGTCAACCAATATACTTGCACTGAGATGTACTTGGTAAAGCAGAGCAATAGGTAAGAATGTGCACCGCACCAAATGCAGGTGGTGTTCTTTGTGACTTCCTGACTAGTAATCTTCAGTGAGAGTAATAGCCCATTGTTGAGATCATGGTTGAATTTCCCTGAAGCCTGGTGAAAGAAATGGGGCAGAACTCTTATCTTTGGCTCCATAAAAATGCATGAGATATTATTTCAGAGAGGATGCAGCTTTGCTGTAAGATAGTACTTTCATTTCAGCATTTCTGTGCACAAAATTATTCTTGTTTTCACATTTGTGTTGTTTTCACCTTGAATACAATTAAACTTAGAAAGGTCAATACTTTTCAAAAGGGGTCCTAGCAACAAGACTATTTTTTTCCATATTTCTGTTGAGAATTGAAAAATGTTGTATTGCTGTGCCCTGACAGTCACACAGAGGAGTTAGCACCTGCCATGCTTTAAGCTTGCTGCAAGGTCAAAGATAACAGCAGTACCTCAAAAAGACTATGCAGATTGTTATGATGGTGTGGACTAATATTGTTGACTAAGGTTTAGCACTGAACATAATGTGGGAATTGACTGCCATCCTTGTGAGCAAGATCTTGTCTGTGCTTTTAGAAATTTACAGCTCACTTTTGTCTATCTGTAAAATGCAAAGCAACTTCAGAGAAAGCATGGGCACATAATGACACTAAGACAGGAGCACAACTCCAGTGAAAGGATTTAAAGAGCCTCTCCTGTCAGAGTGTCTTTAGTCCAACAGAACCATGTTTTCTCTTTAGCTCCAGGTATATTTTGTAGCAGTACACAAAACACTTCATAAAGTAGAAAAAGGAAAAAGGATTGAAAAAACTCTGCTTGCCCCTTCTTGGCAATAGTAGACATTGACAAACTGCATTGCCTCATAATAGACCAAATTATTTATGCCAAGTTGAGCATGATCTCCTGGGCAGTGTCATAGAAAACACCTGGAGTGTCTCTGTGGTGTAAAAAGCAATGAAGAACCTTTAGTCACATAGAAATGTTTATTATTCTACAGACACTGTTCCAGAGTCTTTAGGATTCTTGTCTCAAAAGTGCATAATTCTGCTTTGAAATTTCTCTGCAAAGAAAAGATAAGACTGTGGTTTGTAGAGGCTTTTCCACCTTTTGCTGATCACATCTCTCTTGCCAAGAAATCTCACTGTAGGCCAGGGAGCTCTGGGTGTCAAGAGTAGCTACTGAAGGTGGGGAAAGTTATCCCCTCCTTTAATGCCATAAACACAGGCTGTTATCAAGGGAGGTGGGGGAGCATGTGCTTGCTCTTCTTCCATCTGCACTCATGATCCCTGTTCTGTGTTGTCTAGGGAAGGCTGTACAGTCTGTTTCCTTCTCCCATTGCATGGAGCATGCTGGAGCTGTGTAGGAATGTGGCTTCAGCGCTCTGACAGTGCTGGACTTTTCTCCTTAAGAAGGTTGAGTGTTAGAGCTGGTGCTCTAAAGCTGACTCCCACATGCACAAAATGATTAGTTGATTGAACTGCATTGCCCTTTGCATTATCTGGCTTGTTCCTCCTCTATGCTGGAAAGCACCCTTGCTGCTCACAAGAGGAGCCAGTCAATTTGCAGCAAATTTGCTAAGGAAGAAACTTAACAAGGTTCTTGGTACAACTGTCACTCCCTACCCCAGGTCACCTCCCATGTCCACATCTTCCTCTTTCGTGGCCTCTGCTGAGGGTAGGCAGCAGGGTTTTTGTGAAATACTCATTAAAGAAGGAGCATTTCCACATATTTCACTAGAATGGCATTCAGGTGGAAAGGAAAAATAACTTACTTTCCTGCCCCATATACTGTTCAAACAGATTAAAGGCAGCTGTCTTGCCGAAAGGGATAATGGTATAAATCACACAGGTATTGTTACTAAGGAAGACTTAGTACCGAAGGGGTTCGTGTTATCTATCCAGCATGGCACAAACTGGAGGGAAAGGATGAGACATGCGCTTCCTATTAACTACAGCAGTTACAGATCTCTGAAGTTTTTAACTGATGTCAGCATTAAGGAAATTAAATTTAATGTTGCTGTGGGAGAGGACAGATATAACTGAAGTATTTGGATGTAAAGTACGCACAGAGTTGAAGAAGGTTGATGTAGAGTGATCAAAGGGAATCCTTCATCCTTCACAGAGAATGGAAAGAAGAAATGCAGCTGAGGAGAAACCTTTTCCTGTTACATTAAAAAGAATGGAAGAGACATTTCTATACACAATTTTCTGTATACAAATCACAGAACTCATTATGCATTTTCAAAAGTCTTGGATATATTTTTAAATGAACAGAACCAGTGGTATGTGAGAAACCAGCATAGAAAATTGAAGAAAAAGCAAAGACTCTTCATCCCAGCAATTCCAGACTTATAAATATTTTAAGAGCTTATTTTAATGTCTTCTCTCACCTGCTGAATATCTGATGGCAAAAAATTTAGCAGACTGTGTTTGATTCAGCTCATCGTGGAAGTGTGCAATTCATCTACATGTTCAGCTTTCCTTTCCTGAAGAGTAAAATGGTGCCTAAGTGTGAATGATCGGTATTCCTATTGTATTAGAGAAGTACGCCTGCTTTAAAATCCATACATTTTGGTTTTATTTGGCTGTGAAGTACTAGCTCTTGCTGTAATCCTCCACATTTTGTGATCGGAATGAAAGCAAACTTGTTTGTTCACAAACGAATCCCATCTCTCTGAATTTACTGACAAATAATTTTTCTGCTTCTTCCAGCATGCGCTAAAAATTGCAAAGTACCTCTAATGGCCTGAATACATTACATTATTATGTGGGGAACACGAAAAGGGGCTTTTGCAGTGTATGTAAATGTTTGAGGGACTAACACACTGATGCTGGCACAGAGAGTGCCACTCACACCTGGGAGGGAGCCACTTTTCTACAACTACTGCCTGCTCCATCACAACAGTGGAAATAAACACAGGGGTTGAATCCAGGCCTTGATCCCCTGGGGAGCAGCACGGATCACATAGCTTGGAAGACCTTGCTGGACACATCACACTGGGACACAAGGTACCAAAGTGTGCAGCACTGCACCTTGTACGTTGCTTTTTTAATGTAAGCCAAACTCCTTGTTTTCTTTAATCCAGTGAAACAAACATAAAGATGCTTTCCTTTTGTATCTGCCACTTGCGTGTGGCACCATGTGTCTGCAACTCATATCTGACTGACCTATCTCAGTGGCTTGATTCCACTAGTAGTGGGTTACTCAGCATCTAGAATAAATGAAGCCCTCTAATAAGCTTTCTCTGAGAACTCTAGTATTCCAGTCTGGCTGATACAGTCTGTGTAGCTTCTTGGACAAGATATTAGCTTTTATTTTCATACTAGTGAAATGATTTTGCTCCTTCTCTGTTGTGTGGGCAGGTTTCACTGGCTTTAGGTGGCTATCGATGAATAACCCCTGGAAATGGGCTCTCAGACTGATTAAATCAGCCAGGGGCTGGAGATAAATATTAGAAATAAATTATCAGAGGCATGAAGTATTCCTAAAAGTCACTGGTAAGACAACTGCATGCAACTTTACCCAGTGTCTGCTTTTATGTAGTCAGAGAGGAGTGGAAGAAGCAGGACTCTTCTCAGTGTCTGTTCTCAAAAGCTTTCCTAACCTTTCATTAACATAAACTTGAACACAGATTGTTACCCTGGTGTTGTGCTTATTTTTTCCTTTACTCTGCCTCGGTTAAGCAATTTGATGAACTTTGGATCCTGCAGGTTTGCTTATTTTTATTCAGTATGAGAAATCTGCAATAAAAGTCAGTGCCTTTGGTGGTGTCTTGTTTATTTACTGACCTCAGGAGAAATCCAGTGGGAGGCAATGTGGTCTTTGTTCCTGGTCCTTATTCCAACCTCAGTGTTCAGGCCTAAGAGAGATATAAACGAGGCATCTCCTGGGGTCTGAACCAAGTGATGGTTCCATTCCTGCTGTGTTCAGTTTTGCTTGTATTTCTGTTGTTTCTTGCTCTCAAAGGCAAAGGGTGCCGCAGCTGTGGTCTGAGCTGGGGAGGGCTTTGCAGAGGTTTTTGCATGTTGCCATCACATAAAACGCTAACAGAGAGGCAGAGGAGGTAATATGGCCTTAATATTGCTCTTGCACCTCTCCTTACAAGTCTGGCCTGAACATAAATCTATTGAGGTGGTCTCTTCTTTGGAGCTATGTGAATGCCTACTTCAGCTACAAGCTGTGGTTATATAAAGATGGCATGTGTAATCAAAAAGGTCCTTGAAATTCATTATGGTAACTGAAAAATATGGTAATAAAATTTTTAGGCATTGAAAATAGCGGGTTAATAAGCTCTTGATAGTTTGGTGGCAGTCATCATCCATTTTGGATTAGAAACAAAAGGCCCCAAAGATCCTAAAGTAATCTGAAGACAAAAAGGAAAGTTTGAGGAAAAATGCTTTCCATACTTGTAGGGACTATAAATACTGCTGCATACTAGAATGCTTCCAGCCACCAGTGATGGATAACACTTGTTTCTAAACAAGAGGGATAGTGACATACTAGATTTAGAAACAATGTCATTTTGATTACAGTCCTGCTTCTCTTCTCTACTTGAATTATAATTTTAGTGGGTACTATTTCAAGGCATGCTGCAGCTAGGAAGGGCCAATTCACAGCCGCATGTTCCAACAACGTGAAAGGGTAGCATTAAACAAGAAGTATTTTTCTTCTGCATCCCTTGCAGGTTGTTCTCATACAGCCTGGCTAGATTTGCTGTAGCTTCACTCTTATGCGCTCTGCTACATCCACCCTATACCCCATGGGTACATATACCCGCGGGGTATAGAGGGCCCTTAAATAACAGTTGTTACTATGAGACATACCAAGATATCGAGCCCTTGTGGAAAGCTGTTCAGGAAACGTGCTGGAGAGAGGCTGTAACAGCCAGGGTACGTTTGGGTGTTGTAAAGCTATTCCAGAAGAATCTCTGGGTAGCATCTGTTGTTTAATCAAGTTTTGCCTTACACCTCCCTTTTGGCACACAGCCTTCTTTTTGTAGTGTTATGCTAGAGAAGAGTGACACCTTTTCTGATAAGGATGCTTGGCAGGTGTGCTTTTTCTTGCAGATTTGAAGGATGTCTTCAGTCTTCTGTGTGGTTAGAAAGGATTTGTCCTGTGATTTGTTTCTATTAAGCTTTTATTCTACTAGTAGTTTTCAGATTTCTTAGTGCTTCTTGGGATACTTGCCACCTGATTGTCTCACAGCTTGTTTGCTCTGGTAGTGCCTTTTAGATGCTCTGCTGATGAGATCTCAGTAAACTGTAATTAAGAAAGCAAGTTGAAATGTGACTTATTAGTCAACACATCAAGTGATGTAGGAAAATAATCATTTGGTGCAAAAAAATTAAATGTGTGGAGGAACAGCTCTGATAATTGGACAAAGTTTTCCATGCTAAGCTGGGCTAAGAACCACCGACATTTC
The DNA here is from genome assembly GCA_009867235.2 of Psittacus erithacus. Lineage (NCBI taxonomy): Eukaryota > Metazoa > Chordata > Aves > Psittaciformes > Psittacidae > Psittacus > Psittacus erithacus. The sequence goes on from WYDI02039703.1 coordinate 16,447, forward strand.
TAATGCCAGAAACTCAGCACAAAAGCACAAGTCGCATCTGCCTGCCTAGCCAGGGCAATAAATGCTTACTCAGGTTGAGGCTCAATTCAGTTCAATTTGTTGTTAATAAAAGATGAAGGTTATGTAGTCACATATCTGCATTTATTTCTGAATCTGCGGCTTTTTAGCTAATAGCAAATTGGAGCGATTATATGTACATTCCAGCACAAACCAGTCAAAGGAACATGACCAGACAGTGAAACTACCAAGTGGGAGTTTGTGTTTTCTTGATGGAAGTTTGAAATTACAGAGAAGCTGGGTGCTTTCTTTTAAAAACTACTGAGTATATGCAAAACTGACAGGGTGAATTTAGTTGATGTAATCCAGATGTTTGCATTTAAAGTGAGGAAAAAGAGACATCAATGAAAATTTGTAAGAGTAGCGAGGACATGCATAATGAGACACTGGAGAGAAGAATGTAAACCAGAAGTGTCAGGAAGGATTAGTGCTATGAATGTTTTGCTCTATTAGTATGTATTGGTGCAGCCAGCCATGTTTGAATTTCAATTTGACATAATTTGGAAATGCATTGTATTGTAACACTTTGTTAGACTGTGTACTGGGGATTTCAAGAGAACTTGAAGGAATCAGGCGCTCTACTGCTATTGAAATCCATTGAGCCAGCCACAGCACTTCATAAATTGTGGTGATTGCACATCTTTTCCATAGGTCTTTATCAAGTACTATCCTAGTGATATTAGCATGGGTCATAACCACTTCAGCTGGGGCTTTACTTGATTTTTGCGAAGCCTTATCAGTTAAAAATATGTCTAGGTGAAGTATTGCCCATAATTTCCACTCCCTGTGAAACCAGTCTTTATAAATGCCAGCGTAGACCAGTAATGCTGTTTTGACCGTGTGTCCACAAATATTCACTATGTTGCCGCATCTCCCTGCAGCACACACTGTATCACCATTGCATCAATATCAAATTCACACTCAGACCTGGAATTCAGAGCTTGTCATCAAGCCTGTCATTGCTTGAGATGATACATTTTATGTCTGGGTCCCTATTTCTGGTAGGACCAAGCACAATTCAGGTGTTTTCAAGTCCTCCACAGCATCTCCTAATCCTATTTCATGCTTTTATTTATGAAAAATATCATCACTTACCAGACCCTAGTGTTTATTTTCAGGTATTTTTCAGCTTTCCTACCTGGTGCACTCAGGCTTGACAAGACTTAAATACAAAGGCATCTTAATATTGTCTCGCAGTGAAGCTTCCTTTTACTTTATATCCATATAAAGCATGACAATAGCCAGTGCCAGAGCAGAGAAAACATTTGGTATTCCGTGTTGTTAAGTCACTCACACAGACTGGTCCTGCTTTTTGGCTTGCAAATTTATTGAGGGACCTGTTCCAATGGATGTGTTTGGAATTATTCATTTTTTATAGCAAGTGGGTGGATAGTACAAAACAACTTAAATAAATGCACCAGAACTAATGTTCTGACTCCCAATTGCACGATATAGTCTAATAATTTCTGTGCCATATATGAGGTCCCCCTTTTGATTTTGCTTTACTTCTGTCTTCATGCCTTTTGTATTCTTAATTGCCTGAATAAGAATAAGGAGGTTTCTCCCACCCAGAACATGTTATAGCCTGCCTTGCGGTTAAAAACTACAGCATTGCCATAGGCAATGGGAGATGTGGATTTGGGAGGGGGGAACCAAGAAAATTTGAGAATACAAAAAATGATTAAGGTTTAAACCAGAGACATAAAAAACCTGAAGAAGAAAATGGTGGTAAACTTATGACGCTGAAATGTATCTGGAGTCCTTAAGATACCTGTAAGAGCTGGTGTCTTTAAGCAAAACATGGCATGTAGCAACCAGTTCACATTTTAAAGTAAATATTTGCTAGGAGATAGTTGTGAAAAATGAAAATGAGAAAAGTCCCCAAGTGGGCATCCACTCACCTTGACATCATAGGGAGCTCTTCATGATCCTGGATGCTAGGCTTTTCTGGAGGTTTACCCAAGGCTTGAACTAGACCCTGGTTTGGGCTGAAGCAATCCTTGAGTTTCTTTGCTTCTGCCTTCTCCCTCAGCTCCTTATAAACCTTCTAGAAGAGAGAAAAATGCCTTCAGCTCAGTGCCAACCTACTTCCTTGCAAAGGCTTTGAGGAGAATTGCTGGGAGCACTGTCGATTTTTTGAATGCCAGCTGAGGACTTTGCCTATACCTTTGCTCTGCTTCAGGAGTAGAATGATCCTGTGTCAAAGAAATATATAGTTTTCTTCTGATAATTATGAGAAAAGAATTCTCTCCTTTATGTCTGGAAAGTGTCTCATAGCAGAGATTATTGACACACGTTTGATAGGAAATCCTTGCAGAACATACTTACAGCAGTGCTCCTATTACAGTATTTTTAGTTAAATCAGCTCTTCATGTAGCTCTAAGTTCCTTGTTTGACTTCCTATCATTAATTCCACTATAAAAGCCAATTTAATGCAGAACACCTTCATATTCTGGCGAGATTCCCCATCAGTATAAATGTAGTGGCAGGAACTGACCCTGGGTTAGTAAGGACACTTGGTTTTGTGTGAGCATTTGTTTCAATGAAAATATGGTTTGAAAGCACTAATAGCAACTGCCCTGGATAAAAACATAGGAGTAATTGCCTGGAGAAGCACTGAGCCACACACCTGTAAAAGGCAGTGTTTAAAGCATTATTTTCTCACCCACATTTGTCCATTTAGCCCAAAGCATTAGAGACATTCAGTCCCTAACATCTAGAGCCATGATTTAATATTTTCTTTTTTCTGAGCCAATGTGAAAATGATTGAGCTCAAGTAACTTTTTTACATCTCTTGTCTCAATTTTAATGAAAAACTGCAACTTCTAGACCTACTTTAGTTCTACCTAGCAACTATCAGGTTGTTTATTCTTTTAACACATGACACTTCTAAGTATATCAAAGAAAAGTGCAGTTACACTATGGTTCAGTCAGATCTTTTCATCATTCTTTGGGGAGTCAACATATTTCTGGAAAAAGATTGCCCAGGAACTCTTGTGAACCACTCAATATTGCAATGAGATGTCACTAATTTTATGTCAGTGTGGCAAAGCCTGGTCATGGCTAGAAAGCAATTTAAAAATAGGGTTGGTAATTATAGACAGAGAATGCTACAATGCTAAAGATATCTCAAAGAAGGCATTTGCCTTTCTGTTTTGAATGCCCAATCTGCCTGTTTCTAAAATGAAATCCATCTGGCATTCCTATAGTATTTAACACTATTTCCATGCCCAGTGGGAAAGCATGGGGAATCCAGAAGCCCCATTATAAATGACAAGCAGCGTTGCTTCCAGAATTTTTCTATGTTCACGTACAGGTTTTTTTCCTGTTTGAGAGAACAAAGGTTTGGTTGAGTGATCGGACACACAGGGTTTCGCAGCCCAGCCGGGAGGAGGTGAGACTTGCCATTCTTACTATGCAGATTTTCTGTGGTTTAAAGTGCATATGAGGGCAGGTTTTGAAACTTTTATATTCCTATGACTGCATGTAAAGAGCACAGCAACTGTCTGAAGCTCTGTTTAGACAGGGTTAGTGGAAATTGCAGAGATTTATTTGAAGATTTACTGTGTAATCGTTCTTTTAAATGGAGGGCAATTAAATAATTGGTTGCCTTCCTCACAAAAATCTTTTCAGTGCTATCAAAATGCTCCATTATAGTAGTCATAGTCTGTTTACATAATATGAACTAAATGAAGGAAATACAGTTTCAGAAGTCATAAATCTGTAAATAATTCCCAGTTTGTGCATAATGCTGTATTCTGTCTGGCATCATTGGTACTTATATAAGGCGGATGCTTCTGATAATGATTTTTACTGTCTGGTGAGTAACTGAAGGGCCTAATGTATCACACTTCACACAGCATCACTATTAAACATGTGAATTAAGAGTATACTGTTTTTTTGGTTAACACTACTAGTATTTTGCAATTGAACACAATGACAGTTTGCACCACTCCCTCTGTATCTTTTCTGTAAGTATACAGATGGTCATGCTGGATTAGATTTGTAATGGTGTCTGGATCTATTTTTGACAGAAGGCAACAGCAGGTAAATGGGAATCAGCATAGAGGAATATATATTACAAAAGCTACCAAAGGATTGAGTGCACCCTCAGCAAGTTTGCCGGTGACACCAAGCTGTGTGGTTCGGTTGATACGCTGGAGGGAAGGAATGCCATCCAGAGGGAC
>WYDI02039705.1:0-68315 GCA_009867235.2 Psittacus erithacus
GGCTGAAAGTTAGAAACACAGTGCTGCACCAGCCACTAAGAAGCAGAAAAATGACTGCTACTGCTGAACCCATGACATCAGTAAAGTGTAAGTTTACACAGGCTGGAAAAAGCCTTGTCTGTAGTTCATCATATAAATGTTTTTGTCTTCTTTAGCATCTAAGTACCTTTCCAGGAACAATTTTGATACAAAGCATTCTCTCTTACAGGACAGAATGAATAAATTAGTAGACTGGTCCAGAAGGGAACAAAACAACAGGCCTTATTTGAAGACTATTAAGTTGAGAAGAAATATTGCTATATGTTAGTAACAATGATAAAAAAGAGAAATTATGAAGAGAAATGTGAGAAAACCAGAACATCAGTGACAATAGAAGCATAGCCCAAGTTTGAGATGCTAGTAGGAAAGAAGAGATTCCATAAACAGAGTACTTCTGAAGAGGTAAGGTTTATCATTCTGTTTAAACCAAGAAATGCCAAATTCTGCCTGTAGAGTGAGACTGTAGCCCAAACCACAGAATGGTTAAGATTCATAAGATTACAGAATGCTTAGTAGGGTTGTTTTGTTGTTTGGGTTTTTTTTTTCCTTCTCAATAATTTATCCCATGTTACTCTGTGTGTATGTGTGTGTGCATAATGAAAAGAGAAAGGGTTTCATAAAAGCAAAAAAAACTTTGTTATGGCAGATAACTCACATGAAGCACTGATGAAAATGCAAACTTGATGGCTTTTGTACAGAATGGAATAACATAAAATACTCTGCAAGAAAAAAAAATCTTGCTTTTTTTCTTAACTAGTACGAATACATTTTTGCCTTGGGACAATTCTAAGTGTTTTCTAAAACATTACTAATCAAAGTTGGGTACATCTAAAGCCCACTTTAAAATACATAATGAGAGAATTTGTAATTTAATGTCTGGATAGACTAAATTTCTATTTCTTTGAAACCAAGGAATTTCAGAGAAACTTTGATAAACTTATGCCTGCCAGGTGAGAAGTATAAGAAGCAAAATGATTAAGAGTTGGTGGTTTTGCTTTTGTGCAAGTACTACTTTGGGGGTTATAAAGAGTGAGGAAATGCTTCAGAAGTGCCATTTTAGTCTGCATGATTACTACTTGTGCCAAAGATAGCAAGCACTGAGTGGGATCAGTAACAGCTCCTTGGCAGGTAAATACTGCTTCCACAAACTGTGTAGTTTACTTTACGAAAGGATAAAAGCACAGTGAAAGATTGCCAACATCTTCCAACAGTTCTGCATGGAAAGCTGGAGGATAACATGAGCAGTACTACATAAAGCTAGTATGTTGGCAACGACATGAAGAAATTAAAAAAGCTAGTAAAGGGATACACACAGAACTCATCAAATGAGAAATAAGTGCGACTATGTCTAACTGTTACTAAAATAAGATAAATTGATCTTACAATTTTCCTTGTACACAGAAAAGATTTACTTCCATGAACTAAGCTCCTACACCATTCAATATCACAGGGATAAATGCTTGGCCAATTTAGAAATATTTCTTAATTTTTCATCAATTACACTAATTTTTTTAAGTGGCCCATACATATTATCTCCTTATGTTTCTTTTTCTTACTTTAATGGGTAAGAAAAGTAAACAAACCAGAGTTTCAGTTGTTAATCTTGTCCATTCTTTTCTGCCACGTATTGCATAAAATAGCATGTATTTATTCAACTGAACTCCCAAATGTGTATACATCTTCCCTGCAAATTATTACTATTACATGAAATATGCTGAGTGAAAATACATAAATGCCTTACTCCTTTGAGGGACATGACTTTCTACAAAAATAGCAAGAACTGTTATCCTTTGGAATTGAGGTGCTGGAACCCAGCTGTGATAGGAAACATGCCTGGGAATAAGGGGAACTGTCCTTCATGGGGAAAGTCGTTTCCCCTCTCCATACTTAACTGGAAAGTGAGAATAGAAAACACAATTTCTCTCAAGCAGAAAAGGCAGAAAAAGCATTTTAGAACTTGTGCCAAATCTTTCAAAATTAGGGGGTTATAAATATGCTTTTTGTAGAAAGTCTATGTAGCAAATCAGGATGCTAGTAATGTGCAATACTTAAATCAGAGATTATAAAGTTTACCTGATTGATACAGTTGAAAATGAGAAGGAACCTTTGTGTACATGTGGCTTGTTATACTTTCTGAAAAACACCCCTCAACCTGTTCAAGTCAAGCACGATTTTGTCCTGTAGGAAAGCAATTAGCTTTTATTTTAAAGGTGCCTGTGATGAAGAACCCATCAAAATCCTTGATAACTCAATCCAATGTCTAACTGCCTTCACTGTTAAAAATATTGTATTTGCTTATCTTCAACACCACTGCTCAATACTGGGAAACCCCGTTACTGCCAAAGTTCTGTCTCCCAGAGATGGGAAAGCTCTTATGAGATCATAATTTATAATTTTCACTATTAAACTAAGACAACCTGGCCACTTATTTCTTTGTACTCCATGAAACTATTTTCCAAGGATATCTATTATCCTTCTTGTGATTTATGAGACTTTTTACCAAATCGTCCACTTCAAGCATGGAATTCAGAACTGCAGAAGCTCTTTGCAGAAGCATTGAAGAAACTCTCATCACACTGCCAAAAATGGGAGTAATGGCATTTTTTCCTTTATGTGTATTCATCTGATTATACAGGATCACTTTAGCTGTATATGCCACGGCATTGCACTGGGATCAGTGTCAGATTGACTATTAAATGTGACCTGTTAAATCTTTTTTAGACTAGCTGCTGTTGAGGAATGGATTCCTATATTCTATAAATACAATACATGTCCCTTTTTCCAGATATATTTTCCTATTGAAGCGCCCAGTTTTTCTTTTCTCAGTTTGTCAACTTAGCCAGGTTGTTCTGTATCAATAATGTTTTCCCTCAATTACTGACAAGTACTCAAACTTTATTTCTTCTGCAACTGCTTGTTTCATAAAAGTTAAATGCAACCAAGAATATATTTCAAGGCCAGGTTGGACAGAGCCGTGGGTGGCATGGTTTAGTGGGAGGTGTCCCTGCCCATGGCAGGGGGGTTGGAACTAGATGATCTTAAGGTCCTTTCCAACCCTAACTATTCTATGATTCTATATTACTATTATACCTTATGTTTCTATTATAATAGATTATCTTAACTGTAATTCCTCATTTGACATGATTTTTCACATAACCAAAACCCATGCCATATACTTCCAGTGCTTCTAGAGCTCTTCTAGTGCATCAAAATATGCTGCCTTACTTAATTGTGAAAAAAGGCTTTCAGAAGCCTGTTATTTTAAAATTATTCACTTTCTAACAAAACTTGAAATCTCATGACAATTATAAATATTAGTTTTGAAGCACATATTTTCCACAATTCATTTTTAGTTGTTTTAGCAATCCTTCTCTACCTCTTCATTACTTGAGTCTGAAAGCAAAATGACAGGCCTGAGTTTTCTGGTTTCTCCTTTCTGAAACACTTTAGCACATAGCTTCCTTTTTCCTTCAAAACTGTTCTCGAAAACCTATTGTGTATCAACGTTAAGAGTCTGCAAAGCTTCTCACTTAGTTCCTTTCAAGGAAAGCTGTGCAGCAAGGGGCTCTGGCTGTGATGCCAGACATCATTCCGAAAGACTAATGTGAAAAAATAAATACATAAATTGTTGTTTTAGTAACTAGATGATGGCAGAAAACTTGCAAATAAGCTTTACATTAGAAACAAACCAGACCAAGAGTACAAATGTATTATAACACTTGTCTAGCAGAACCTGGTTAGTCATGGGATCCTCTCTCTTTGAAAAAGATTCAAAACCCTTAAATAAGGAGTCTTGGCAGGAGACCCAGATGTGCTAGGAAGTCTTTGTTTATTTACAGGCTTGTCAAGCCACTCCTGCCAGGATTGTCAGCCTGTGGTACAGAGAAACACTGCCTCCTTTCCCCGAAGTCTTAAGTGTGGAAATTGTGGCTTAAGGGAGAAGAGAAATCAGTATTTTTGAAGGAAAGCCAGTAGCACCCTCTCAAAACATGCTTCCTGCTCAAAATGAAGCCCTTCCCCAGAGTGGGAGGCCCTCAGGGAAGGGCTGCAGTGGCAGCAGCAGCAGTGAGATGCTGGAGGACATCCCGGCATGGTCCTGGGGTGGCTGCTTTTACCTAGGCACTGCTGCTGCGATGCCACTTGCCTCTTCTGCAGCAGCTTGGGCTCACATGTTTGATAAGCCACTGTTAAACTGTTTCACAGTACCAGCAAGGTTACGATGCACACATGCTGTTACACATGATCAAATGGCATTCATATAATTTTGAAGGTAGCAAGGTAGCATATAGTAGGGCTGAATCAGCCTTAGCATTGATAAAGCTCATTTAGGATAAACTGTAAAACTATATTTACTCTGTCCAGACAAAACTTAGGGTTCTGTTTACCTTTTAAATATCTTTCTGCCTGCACTTTCTAAACTTCAATGCAATTACACTCCTGCAGCTGCAAGCAGAATTGATAACTCTCTTCTTCTTGTGCGGTAGCATTTACTGTGGTTTTCTCCTTGGAAATTCTCAGTATAAATCTGTAGCATCTGCTGGTTTGAGGTTTCTTTCTCAGCAAATACACAATTACTGTGGTAGTTATTTCCTTACTTAAGCTTTGAGTCATCTTACTGCTACATATCTGTTGGCTTAACATGCTCTAAAGGACAACAAATAATTACAGTTTGACTAAAATCACAAAAAAAGGGATATACTCTGACACACTGTCCATTTCCCAAAAACGTGGAAATCAGAAAAAAATATTTACAGTAATATTAACAATAAAAGATTGACCATTAATATAGCTTAAGATGGCCAAACCAATTAAAGATGGCATTTGTGGAAGATTTTTCTTTACATTTTCAAAAATAATGAAGTAAGAAAGAAGTTCTGAGAAAAGAAGTATGACAGATATGTTAAATCAACAGGAAAGATAAGCTTAGGTTCAAAAAAACCTAGTAAGCATCTGAAATAAGAGGTAGGGAGCATTCAGTGGAAGATGTATTGGCAACGATTACTTTCTAGATGAAAAGCCTGAGACTGATTTCTTAAAGCATTAATATTTAATAACTTTGCATTTGCACTGTGTTAGACCGCTACTTAAAAATGAAATTGGCTTATAAGTTTTATAAGAATTGCTGGTCTGCCAGACACTTAAGGGTACATTTTCAGCACTGTGCCTAGGAATTAACATTAATGGGATTTATGCAACGAAGTCCCTGAGCACCACTCTAAATATTACTCTGCTTAGTAACTAATTTAGTGTGGTTACATGACTGTAAATAAAACAAGAATTTTGATCTAATACTTTTATACGATGAACTAAGTATATGTAATAGTTTGATTCTTCCCAATACAAAATAGCTTACTTACATTAAAGCAGTGATTTGAGAAAATTTTATTCGCATTTGAAGATTTATATTAGAACACAAATTTCTTTGTACAGCAATTGTTAATGGTTAAATTAATCAGAATAACATGATAATTATCAGTACAAAAAAATGGACTTCTAGACAATAGTATATCATAGTTTAGATCCAGCCAGGAACTCAGCACCATGCAGCCATTTGCTCACTCTCCTCCTTCCCACCACCACCCCAGGATAAGATGGGGAGGAGAATCAAAAGAATGTGAACCCCATAGATGGAGGTAAGAACAGTTTAATAACTAAAATAAAATATAGTGATAATAGAAAGAATACCAACAATAACAATAATAATAGGAAATGACAAGAGAAGAAATAAAAGCTCAGAAAACAGAAGTGATGCACAATACAATTGCTCATGACCTGCTGACTGATACTCAGCCTGACCCAAGCAGTGATCAGTCCCTTCCAGGTAATTCTCCCTCATTTATATACTGGGCATGACATGCTGTCATGCCTTTGGCTAGTTTGGGTCATGTGTTTCTGCTCCCTCCCAGCTTCTTTTGCCCCTCCTCCCTGGCAGAGCATGAGACTGAAAAGTGCTTGATTGGAGTAAGCATTACTTAGCAACAACTGAAAACATCAGTCTGTTACTAGCGTTGGTTTCAGGCTAAAGACAAAACACAGCACTGCACCAGCTACTAGGAAGAAAAAAATAACCATTGCAGCTGAAACCAGGACATAGTAGCTCTAAGAACTGCTATCTAAAAAATGAACTGGAGGCACAAAGTTCAGATCTCCATATTCTGAACACTGAGGTCCGAAAATTGTCTTTGACCCATCTTCACTACTGTTTTATCGCAGATAATAATATTAACTTGATCAAATGCAGGATATAAAAATGATTTAATATTGCATTCATTTGGTACCAGCCCATTAATATTTTAAATATACAGCATATTTTACGTTTTGTTAATGCATTGATATATTGTTTTATTTAAAGGAGTAACCTTTTTTATTAACAACAAAAAAAATAATTAAATATAATGTCCGGTAAGCCCCAAACATACAGGAGAACTTACTGCTGTGCCTCTTCTAAAACAGAATTCACAAATCTAAGTATTGGCTTCTATAAATTCTTATCTGTTTTCCCTGTATGTTTTGACTTAAAGGAAAAAACAGAAATGAGTAAAATAAATATATATAAAACCAAAAGTTGAGCCATATCACAGAAATGCACTTCTTAAGTCACCAAGTATAGATATTTACTTCTATAGGCAGCTACTTCTTACAATCCCTATCTGAAATTTGTCAGGCTCTATCATAAAAGTGTTCAGGCTGTTAACCTCCACAAAATTTGCTCTAGAACAGCAGCTTTCAATGGTTAGAAAAGTTATATTTTCCATCCTAAACTGATCTTTGGACAGTTTATAGCCATTTGGTTTTATGTGAACATATCACTTTAGCTCTTCTCATGCTCTAATATTTATCATCTCTGTGATAGTTCTAGGCAGCAGTTACATCCCCTTCTCAGATCTTCATTTTTCTGGGTTAAAAGGACCAAGTTCCTTTGACTACCCCTTTCACCCTCATGGTATGTTACACCTCTTCCAGTTTACGTCAGATTTCCTGAACTGGCAACCATAACAATGCGTTATGATGTAAGCACCTGCATAGACTACCATGAAATGAAGGATTACCCCAAAACATTCACAACCTATTATATTTCCATATTTATTTACTGTTTGGCACTGTAAATGTCCCTTACTGTATAAGACTTCAAATATATCACAAAGTTAGTACATCTAGACATGCTACCATCAGCTGTGAGAGCTGATCTATGATAACTGCCTCCACATCCAGTCTCCACAGAATTGTGCTGGACACACACAAACAAGTTAAGCAAAATGTCTCTACTGCTCTAAAGGCACATACTGGGCATATATATCAGAGAAACATTCACTAGTAATTTGTGTGGTAAAATTGTTGTTCACTCAGTCACAGAACTACCTTTTCATCTATTACTACCAACACACTTCAGCAAAGAGCTTGCAATTTTAGTGTTACAGATGAAGGACACGTTTCCCTTGGTCTCAGGCTTGTTTGGGTTGCTGTTGTTAAAACACTGTAATTTCCCACTCAAGACATTTTTTTTGTAAGTCTGACTATGCTTTGCTCTCTTTGATGAGATGTACGTATTCATTATTCCTTTTTTTGTGTTCCTACTTCACACGCAATATGTGGAAATAACAAAGGCCAGTGAATAATATATACTTAAATTTAACACATGAAATGTTAGCTGGTTTTAAAGAAATTTGTAGATAAACCTCAACACAGCCTTACTGCAACATGCTTGTATATTACCTGGTAGCATCCTTGGACATGCATAAGTTCTCCATGGTAATTATTTCCAATGGGAAATGAATAATTCAGGGGCCATAAAATGGTGATTTCAGATTTGAGAATTATCAAAATACCCTGTGGGACATCTACTCAGCTTCCTATGTGACCCTGGGCAAGCCAAAGACTTTATGGCTCAGTTTCCCATCAGTAAAGTAGGAATATTAATACTTCCCTTCTTTAGAAATCTATTTTAACAGCAGTATTGGAAGCCTTACAAATAAACAAAATAGAAAATATACCTGGAAAAAGATACTATGTCCTATTACCTATTAATAGGCAGAAATAAGCATACACTGTGGCTGATTTATTTCTTACTGCGATCATGTCTACTAAGTAGGTACTTAGAGCTTCCTTATACTTAAGTGTTTGTCTGGGATAAAGGAGCACAGATCTCTATTTCTGCAAAGTCTGAGGCAAAAAAGTAGATATTTTCCCTACTGTTACTCCAAATGCAGGAACTGTGTTTCTGAAAGAAAGCAGCAAACGGTTTTCAGCTACAAGGCAGATATGAATTGCACCAAACCTGACATTTTGGGCAGAATTCTTTCTGATGTTTATGAGAAGAGACAGAATTAGGAAAAAAATACTTAAAAATTATGTTCTGTAAAGTCATTATGGCACTGTAGCTTCAGTCTAGTTTTTCACTTGACTTGCATGAACAACTGAGCTTATTTAGCACAATAAAAGAATAACAACTCTATTTGCAATGTATCCTAGGCGTAGATTCATAAGCATATAAATAAATTGAAGAACCTAAGATGGGCAATGTGCTTCCAGCTTTTTATTTTTTTACACACTCTTGTTTACCACCAAAGTGATACAAGGATCCAACAAATAAAAAATATAGAAGAGCTGTACTGACCCATCAGTTCACCTAATCCTTCCTCTTTGACAAGGGATAGATATTTCCACTCTCTAGTTTTAATCCTAATCTTAGTCTATTTTAGTAAATAGAATGGCATGCACTGATTGATTATAGATAAAACTGTATCAACACATTTATAGCATACAGGTAGTATGTTTTTACTCATGTCATACTCTATAGATGGGACTACTTTCATAAAGTGAAGTGAAGGTATCTTTACATTAATTAATGCAGAATGGCTCACTTGAATTTTTCTCCACATAAAGGAATCTCCTCTCTTAGTCAAACATTTTCATTCCATAAAATTTTCCTTCTTTTTGCCCTTCTCCCCCAAATGGAGTCACAAGAAACATGTTCAGATATGCAATTCTACATACACTGTGGTAGAGATAAAATGGAGTATGTTAAGAATCCTTCGAGGAAAATTACAAGGATCCCGATTTTATAGGACAAAAAGATAACCCTGTATCCTTAATGTAGGACTGACTCCACCTTGCTGAACATCTACAGATCACTATGAAGTACATGCAAGTATTCACATTTACTGCAGGAACTCCCTAATTTACTCACCCTGTCCCAGGAATAATACATACCAGCCAACATGCATTAACATTGATAGCAGCATATTATATTATAGAATAGTAGCCTCAGAGTGCTGCCAAGTCTCTAGTGATCATGTGGGGAATACAAATGCAGAAATACATAGAATATGCATGTATCATATACATACAATCTGCACCTAATCCGTTATAAAATGAAGCAGTACTATGAGTGCAAAAGAAGAGTAAAGAGAAATAAATAAACCTCTTCTACGTGTAGTGAATGGCTAGCAGAAACAATATTGTAGCCATGAGTGTAAATATGGAGAGCTGCAGAGGATCTCAAAGTGTAATATATCCTCCCGTTCAAGAAAATAAAAGACAGTTTTCACCTTTGTCTAAAATTAACTATTTTACTCAGCCAAGTATTTCTTAGTGAAACTAAGTAGCATTAGCTAGACAGCTCAGGAGGAACTTCTAAAAAGCACCTTACAATGGCATAAATTTATGTCAATTAATATTTTAACTATTAATTCTGGGATAACTTGGGCAGAATAACAACAGATACAAAACCAGAAGGACAGCTGTCTAGCGCTGGCTGAGAATTCCAGCAAGAACTTAGGCATTGCTTATGACAGCGGGCTGGTTTTGGCTGGGCAAGAGCTAATTTTCTTCACAGTAGCTAGTGTGGGACTATGCTTTGGATTTGTTCTGGAAACTGTCAATAATACACAGATGTTTTAGTTACTGCTCACAGTGCTCACACAGAGCCAAGGTCTTTTCTGCCTCTCACACTGCTCAAACAGTGAGGAGCCTGGGGATGCACAGGAAGCTGGGAGGGGATACAGCTGGGACCCCAACAGACCAAAGGGATATTCCATACCATAGGCATCATGCTCAGCAATAAAACTAGGGGAAAGGTTGGTGTAGGGGCCTGTGACTGGGGACAGGCTAGGCACGATTTGGTTAGTGATGAACAATTACAACACTTGTCTGTCTTTGGTTTTATTTTTGTTATTTTCCTTTTCATTACAATTTATTATTTTATTATTATTTTATTCCAATTATTAAACTGTTATCTCAACCCACAGGTTTCCTATTTTTACCCTTCTAATTCTCTTCCCCCATTGTCCTGGGGAGGGGGGACTGAGAAAGAGGCTGTGTTGTGCTTAGTTTTTGGCTGGGGTTAAATCATAGCAAATAGCTTTTCATTTCTAGATATGATACAACAGAACATGTGCTCATGCGATGTCAAACTTGCCCAAGAACTTCAGAGCCATGCAAGCTGAACACACCTAGAAACACTCCTTGAGTTTTTTTCTTCTTCTAGATATTAAGTTTACAGAATTTGGCTTCCCACAGAGCTAACTCTCTGAATGCCAGGGATGAAACATTTACTTGTTAAAAACAGCAACCTATGTTTCCCAATGTAATTTCTATTTTTTCATGAAGCCACCTAATAACTGAGTCTAGGCAGAAACTAGTACTGCTCCCATGAGTAGGTCTACATTTGCTCACTTTAATGTCATAGTGTATCAATCACAAGCACAAACTAAAATTAGATATTTTATGGGCTTTTATTTAAGCTTACATGATTTCTTATGACTGATGTGAGCCTTTGAGCTATACATAGATTCTATACCTGATTTCAACAGCAAAAACCACAGCTGTTTTAACAATATTGGTAATCAGATGATTTCATTAAATGCTACTCTTCCTCTTCTCAGAATAGCTGAGAAGCATTAATTTGTTGTTTTGATACTACCGGTCCAGATATTTGATAGATATTAAAAGTGCAGCCAAGGTACCAAGCACTTAGCAGCGCAGACATCAGGTGCCAGAACAATAGAGTGCCAAAGTACTGGCAAGCTCAGTTTTGAAATATTGGCCTGATCTGGAAAAACAATAGCAGCAATCCAGAAAGCATTGGTAATACATCATACTTGGTCCAATACTGAAACTGCAAGCATTAAACATAGATGTTAGTCTGTTCTGCAAGTGAGGGAATTTTGTTAATTTTGTGAACTTTCTGAAAAACTACTGAAAAGTCCTTGACACAGCAAGCAAATCATAAGGAAACAAATTGCTTAACAGCAGGTTTAAGTAAACTCGGAGCCACATGCAACAGCATTTTGATATGCTTGGCAATAAGCAGAGCCTTGGTCTCATCAAGCAAACAAACTGGAAAATTACTGAAGGCTTTCAAAATTATGTCACTATGAAGTCCAACTGATCAGTGTATCAGTAACTCAAATGACAGATGCACCTGAAGATAGGATACTGTAGATCTCCTTTTAAAAAAAATAATTCATAAGTGAATGCAGGTTAACAATCAAAGTAAGCTGGCTTCCTTTCTCCTGAATTTAAAGCTTCAGGGGCCACTCCTGAAAATAAATATATGATGTATTCTCCTTCAGCATATCTTTCTTGGCATCCCTTGTCAAGGCAACAACATGCATGCCAAGTAAGATGGTCCATTAACCACCAGCAACATTGCTCGGAATATTTATATCAGAGAGCTATATAAACGAATAAAAGTTTGTTTACCAAACTGAGTACAAGCTGCTGACACACTAACTTGCAATTTCAAGCTAGTGACACGGAACCTTATACACTGTGGAGAACTTCTGCAACAAATCTGGAGTAGGAAAACCATTATGGTCACGAGGAGAGAAAGTATACTGTGCTCCCTGACAGACTCTAGCACACCAGCTTGCTAAAAAAATATTTTTGAAGTAGCATAGCTCTTCACATTGCTTTCATAGTTTTTAAAAAGGCTTCTTATCCCACAGAGTTTACATCCTTATCATAGTAAGTCATGATGAAAAGAAAGAAAGGAAACGTGAATGTAAAGCAGAGATCATTCTAAAGTCAAAGAAAACAAGTGACGTACCACAAGTGAACAATAATGATGTAACTGTTAGTAAGCAAGGAATTTATTGCAGCATCCAAAATAGAATGGGCATCACAGGAGAGAAGACCAGAAGGAAGAGTGAGTCAATAGGCATCAGATTTGGTGCTGTATTTGGTAGTAAGGAGTAGAAACATAAAAAGAAAGGCAGTGTATATACTGGAACCAGAAAGGAAGTAAAAATATGAAGATCTGTGTGGGAGGACACAAAGTTCACATGAAGCAGAGCTGAATGATGCAGCTGTAGGAAGCTGGGACTCATGAAGTCTAAAAAAAGGTTAGATAGCAAGATCTAACATCTCAAGACAATCGCATGCTGACACCCTACTGATATTGTTTGACTATACCTGTATATATTTGGCAGAATCTAAGTGACACTGCCTTGTGCTATGTGAACTTCAAAATAAGATGCTCTTAGAAATACTCAAACCACCCACAAAACAAAGCCATGCCTTGTTGTACAAAAGAGAGCAAGACTGGACAAGCAGCTAATGCAGATTATTACTACATTCTTCAGAGAAGCTCACTAAAAGCTCCCATTTCAGTTTAAAGATATATTACCCTATTTCATTTTATTCCCCAAAAAAATTACTTTGGAAAACAATTACAATCTTGCAATATTTCTGATTCTTACAGAAAGTTAATGAGGAAGTAGTGAGCATGACAATAACAATCACGTCTGACATCTGCCAAATAACCTGGATACCTTGCATCTGGGGACATGGTACGGGAATCCCCAGTGACAGCAATGTTCATCATCTATGTTGAACAAGAAGTGAGAACAGACATGACAAAAATATGACATGCAAAGAAAGCAGGAAAACCTTTCAAAGAAAATTATTTTCAGTTCAGGTTTGGAATTTATACATGCAGCGCATTAGTTTGCACTCTGGATTGAATCTATGCTAGGAGGCACTTAGCGTTCCAAGTCAGTGAAGGATGCCCAGCATCAGAGCACTTCACATATTCAGGGACCCACTGCATATGAGTTTCCAGATTTTGCTGTTAAGCAAAGAAGGTTACCCTTTGCTCTCCAGGGAAAGGCCAACAGAATGGAGGAGTGGGAGATTAAATGTGCATGTTTTCATCATAAATCTGTCAAAGTTTTAATAACTATCCACTGACGATCATACAGCATCACCTGCCACAAAACTAGGGGAGGGGCCTTAATTTGATTCATACCAGGTTTAAGAGTGTCCTCAACTCTCAAGTGGAGGTTAGGGTCCTTGGCTTAACAATAGGACATCCCAAATTTTCAGATTCTCCCTCTTTCCCCTTCAGTCTTAAACACATACACAGACACCCACTTCCTAAGAGGCTTTTTCCAAAAACTATCAATTATACACGAGCACTGATACTGTGTAGCATATCTGAACAGAGAGAGACAAAAATACAGGCCAAGAAAAGACCACATTTTGATGCTCAATTCACTGACGTCTATATCGATATGTTAGTAACACCATATTATTAAAATATAGAGTGAGGGACCATGACAGTAAAATGCTGCAGTTGTGTGATAGTCTGCAACATTTCATGCACAATTTGCAGTACTCTTTTACTTAATATGAACCTATACTTAGTAGCAATAAAGAAAGAGAGTAAAGGAAGGCATGCTAGCATATATGCTTTTAATAGAGGGGCCATAGCAAACAATAAATTGATGTAAACCTAGAGAGAAATAATCCCATATATTCCATGCTATAGTGTTACTAAATGGGATTCTCAAACACAGTCATGAATAATCCCCATTTTTTTCCACCCTGAAAAAATAAGCTGGTATTCTGTTCTAAATGGAGCATTACAATGCCTGTTCTTTGTTCAGGCCTCCATGGAACAGTGTGGTGTGTAAAATCCGTAAAAAAGCAGTCTCTCTCTTTCTTTCTGCTGCCATGGATATGACATCATTTTTGCCAACCGTTCCTAAGTCATGAACAGAGGGAACATTTCCTTTTCTCACATAGACGGCAGAGTATGAGCCAGAGCTACCAAGAGACACAATGTTCTCTTTATGCAGCCAGAGAAAACAGTAAGAGAGGGCTGCCCATGGTCTGGGAAATGGCAGGCAGCCACAGAGCAGACAAAGCTGCTAGTGCTGCCTGGCCAGTCTCAGTTCCCACTAAATTGGTGGCCTATTTTCTCTTCTCAAAGAAAGGGAGGGAGCAAACTAAAAAGGCCTACATCTTTGCTGCCTAACCCTTGCTGAGGCAATGCTCTGGTCCCTTGCCCTTCCCAATGAGGGCTGTATCCTCTGTTGGAGAACAAGAGTGGGAGCACACAGGATGGATCTGGGACCTTCTGCTTCAAACCCCATCACATGCCGCACCTACCAACCATGAATATTATGGCTGGGGGGAAAGGGATTCTTCCAGAACAGAAAGAAGTTAGGTCCCAGAACTCAGTTATAGTCAGATTAAGAACCACTCTAAGACATATGTTTTCTGGATGCCTGTAGCCTTAAATGCAGGTCCTGAAATCCTAACTCAGTATTTCCTGGTAGGCAAAACTAATGTCAGTATCATATGAGAAAGGACTTTTGATACATAACCTTTGATCATTTCCCACACTTGCATAGCTACAGTGACATAGATTACAGTGTTGCAGTTTACAGTGTTCAACACATAAAACCTTCTGGTAACTGAAAAAAGTTCTAATTATTTACTTCTCAGAAAACACATCAATGAAGCATGTTTTCTGCAACACTTCTGCACATCTTACAACTGAAAAAATGGCTAACTTTCTCCCACATCTGAAATCTTTCAGAGCTCACACTGTGTGACTTGGACTGAGGAAAAGCAAATGTTCACACTTTCTTTAACAAAGGATATGATTTCTTTTCCTTATTGCGGCTATCCATCACTTATTTATTTAACTTACAATAGAAAGACTACAGTTATTTTTGCATGCCTCTATCCTGAAAGAAAAGTAGAATTTCCTGCATCTCAGATAATGGCACCATCAAGAGAAATCAGTTGCCTTTTGTTTTTTGATGAATCTGCATGCAAGGTAAAAGGGATGACATTTTTCAAAAGAGGGGTAGGGAGGGAAAATAAAAAAGAGGTTGTATTTAGATTTAATCTAAAGTACTATTTTTCCATTCAACCGCAGTCAAGGTTTTCACAAACTGCTCTCTTCCATTTAGGATAAAAATTTACTCTAGCTAAGTTATCTCTGGAATAGGTAAAAAATTGAAATATGTGCTCCTATTTTTTCATAATTCTTAATTTGTGCTGGAAAACAAGAAGAGAACACAAATACATGTTGGCTCAAACCCTGCTTCAACTTGCTGTTCCTGTATAAACTGCCAGTAGGGGACACTAAATGAGTGGAAGATTTTCACACTTATTTAACAGATACACGAGGTTGCTCTTAACATGGTTAACAGTGGAAAGCACATACATTAAAAAGAAAAGCCTCTCCAAAGCAAAGCCTCCCTTTAATACGTATCTTTGGCCTTTCTACGGAAGTAATTTTGCATAGGCAAATTTAATGAGCACAGGCACCTATGTGACACAGGCACATGTTCCACTGACACATGAAACAGCTGACATGTGGTACAATATTGTATTAGTTAAAAGATAATCTGCGTGTGTTTGCATTTCTGAGTACAGATGCATGTGTAACTTGTGAAGAGAAATTTCAAGGGTGAACTTCCCAAAACAATGGTTATTAACTTACTCAAAAATGGACTCAAGTAGTTTGACAGGATGGGATTAGTATATAGTACATAGCCTGTGGCATAAGAGAGCCTAAACTTCTAGCTCCTGGTCACAGTTAGATACAGCATCATGAATAAGCAGTGAGCTTCTGTCCTCAGTCATCAGGAGAAGGCTTGATCCTGCCCTCAAATATGAAGGTAGTGTCTTGTAAAATCAGCTACTTTACTAGTACTGTATTTGATATTACAAGACACAAAGAGATGTGTGCTGGCTTACTAAAGAGAAAACTCAAAGCACACAAAATAACACTCCTCCAACAATCTCTGCCTGCAAAAAAAGAGATGAGTACTAAAAAAAGGGCTAATCAAAAATAACCTTCTGCCCCATCTTCAGTGTAAGAAGAGAAAAAAATAAATGGTAATAGATATACACATAAATTCCCAGAGTTCAACTGAATAACAGCATCAGAGGCAAGGAATTCATATTAAGCCTTTTAGAACACTTCAGACTCTACTGATGGCATTTGAGTTCACTCGTGCCAGAATGCCCAGGAAGGAAGCAAAGTGAATGTGCAATGTTGACCTCACAGGATATGTTGCTTGATAGGGTGCTGGCATCAGCAGGGTTCATTTTCTTCTCAGACCCCAGAGCTGCACAAGTGTATTACTGTGTGCTTTTGTGCAACACTAGGGAAGCTGGAACAATTCCACAAATTATATGGATGAAAAGATGGAATGCATCATCCCGCAAAAATGCACTCCTTTTCCCCTCCTCCCTTCCCAAAAGAAGGGGGAAAACATGATTTTTTTTGTAAATCTCTCACAGTCCTTTATCTTGTGTTTGCACTGAATTTCCTTTAATTGAACATACAGTTGGAACTCAAATATTATAGCAACATAAAGAAATTGTTCGTGCTATAAGAATTCCCAGCACTGCAGATACATGATCTATTACACATGCAAACTCCATCAAAATTGTCTTACAGCTTTGCAGAAGAGTTTTAACCTAATCTAGCTTTCCATTTTTTTTTGGCACTTGCTCACTTCTCATTTGTTCAGAAACTTAAATTCCGAGCTCCCCTCCTCCATGCCACAATAAGACAAGAAAGATTTATGTAAATCAACACAAAAACCTGTGGATTAGCTGTGAAAATATTCTAAAACAAATAATTCATATTTGAGAGTATGATCTCATCAAAATTCACAACCCTGGAAGTCTATTTGCATTAATTATTTAGGAAGCTTACTAAGGAGAATATGAATACCATGTCTGTTTCTTTTTTTACTAGACGAACTACTTTTTGTTAATTAGATACAGTACAACTAGCATCATCAGGAGAAAAATGTGCCACTAGGGAAAAGAATGCTACTAATGTAACGAAACACAGAAAGATAATGAACCTAGTCAATAGATAATTGTTTACTTTTGTTAAAAAAAAGTGTGATTTTCCATGTTTGATGAGTCTAAAGCTTATGGACTCTCTCAGAAATTGCCATAAAGCATCTAACAAAAGTTCTATAATGGACATAGACCAAACTGGTTTAAAAATGTATTTAAAAGAATGCAACCACGAAGTGAGCTGCTTCCTCTGTTTCAGCTAACATACATGTTCCAGAGTGAAAAATGAACAGAAGGAGTTTGATGCATTTGCAGCATGACTATATCATATCAATGGAATGGTAAATGTTAAAACTACTGAAACTTTCCAAGTGAGTTAAATGGGCACCATTAAATAGTTGGTCATTTTCTGAAATTGGTACATTCAAAGCATTAGTAACTTTAAAAAGGAAAAGGAAAAACTGACCAGCTCTGTGCTGAAGAAATCTCTACTCCCTGCAAGCACTACAACTTCACACTACTGGGAAAAAGTAAAAAATTATTATTGCGGCTAAACGCAGTAAATTTGACCTTAGGCTCCACAGCCCCTCAGCTGGGGTGCTAATGATTGAAAAAAATATTGCAAAAACATATTTTGATAAAAAAGTACTACTGAAAGTCCCAGTGAAATGAATCCTGCTGAACCTTAAGATTACTATCATTTACTTGTTTTATGAACCCACATTGCAGCTGCACTCAGTAACCCAATTTCTTATGCCAAATAAACTGTTGCAGACACCCATTCATGTCCCTTCCAAGAAGCAGGGACTGCTGTACAGCAGGCTGACTTGCCTGAAGGGTAAATGAAAGAAAATGGAAATCACCTACAGAATAAATAAAATCTTGTGGTATGGTCCATGTATTAGAAAAGACTGAGCATAATGAGACATCTCATCAGTGAAAGAATAAAAAGGGAAGTCATATTAATCTGAAATCCTCTTGGAAATGATTCATTATAGCCTGCTGCAGAATTTGGGAAGAAGCTCCTCCACTAAAACTTCTTGGACATTTTTCATTATAGCATGCTCTCAGGAAGCTTCAAATGACAGCATTTATGAGTTATGATGGCACAGATTTAGAACTGTGGGTGCTACTACACATTTCCATGCTACCCTCTGGTAAAGTCAGGTTTATTGTAAGATGCCCAAAACCACACTAGTCCATATTCTCTGAACCCTAAGACTGCATTTCCATACAAAAAGTTTTAGTTTCAAAAGAAGCACTCAAACGTTCATTAATAGGAATACATCCCACAAAACAAGTTGAATTATAGGCCTAGAGAACCAGGGGTGTTTCCCAGTAACAAATTGTGCAGTAATTAAGGTAAAATAATGACTTGCCATCCACTGCAAACTGAACACTGACCTACAAATGTACGTTACTTATCCAACTCTCCTTTCAACCACCTTTCTATTTCCTGGCCTTAAAGACAGGCGGAGAAGTAAGTGTTTAGTGAGTAAACATGACCATATTTCAGCTGAGATAACAAAAAAAGTTTGAAATCAAATTTCCAGGACAGTCAGATTTCATTGTTTTCCCTGAACAGCTATCCAAATTGAAATTCCAATTTTCCAAACATTGTTGCTTTCACTTTCTAAAAGTTTAAATGCTGATGAACTTTTTCATTTTCTTTCACCCTTATTCACAGTTCTGGGAGCCTGCAAGTCCTTTGATTAAAAGTTTACATTTATTTAAAAACACACAGTTTCCATTTGGTGTGAGTGCAAAACCAGTTATCTTAATCTCAGTTAAGTAAGGAAATACTGCTACCTCAGATGTTGTATAGCTGTTTCAGGTGACAGTAAGAAGTCATGTGGTACCTGGAATACCTTTAGTTATATTTATAAAAGTTGGATTCCAAAACCAGATGTTCCCAATATTTTAAACCATAAATTTCTGACACAACAATTCAGGACTGGTTGCAAAATCTCTGTTGACAAGTCTGTATAATCTATCATTCAAAAAAACCCCAAAATGTAGATCCAGGTTACAACTTGGAACATAAATATATTTTTGGTGGAAAATTACTATTATTTGGTTTGACTTAAGGAGCAATTCAATAGACTCTTGCTTTTTACTGGTAGAAAGAATCCTCTGAAAGTAATGCAAACCATAAAGTGCAAAGGACACAAATCAACATTATTTCCCTGACTCATACTGGCATGATATACCATTGTGATAGAACTAGTATTGCCCTTTTGAAATGGAAAACAATACATTAGCCTATTAATTCCTGACATAAAAATCACTGGAACTAATTTGTCTTGGCCTGTAGATAACTTGTGGTCATTCCTTTTAAAGTTACAGTAGCAGTAGCCTCACAGCAACTTAATCACCATAAAAGCAAAGTGCTTTTATTCCTGAGACATGAGTTAAATTTCTGCAGAAATATTGATTGGATCACGCTATTTCTGTCAAAGAAGAACAAGTTTCTGTTTGAAATCCATGGATGGTGTAGAGTCTTCAATTTTACACACAAATGAAAGAAAACATTTGTAACTAATGGCCCCAGAAACATAGGTGAAGGTGATATAAGGTCACCAAATGGGTGACCTAAATAGCTGAAACAGTATCAAGAGCTCGGCTGGAGAAGTTTACTCATTAGTGAACACATGCCCTGTATAGTGGTATTCAAAACAGCAGAAAGCAGCACCATTTGTAACTTCTACATATTCGATACATATGAAGTTATATAGAGACAACATACATGGTTGAAAGCATATAAATATGTACAGAGACCTTTGAATATGTAATCATACATAAAGAAAGCATAAATTAAGCATAAATTCTTTCTCATATGTGGATATTGGTCAACCTCTGATATGCCTTGGTTAGGAAATACTTAAAAGTCCTCTGGTTTATTCAGAGATTATGTTTGCAAGAGGTGGGAGCTATAGGCTGTATGAATCCGGAAATATTCATCCATTTTCCTCAAAGTTAAATATCTACCATTCACCTACAAACTGACCCCTGGTCACAGCTTGAGAACTCCAGGCTGTCAAGAGATCTTTTATCTTTAAGGACTGACCTTAGTCATCTGACTGCAACGGACCTAGTGGGTGACCTAAGTAGCTGCAACAGATTCAAGTGCTCACCTGGGGCAATCTGCTCAGCAGTTAAAAATACCTTCCAAACCACCAAAACCCACAAATAAAACCCTGTTTGTAACAACATTAGGAAAGCATTTTATTCAATATATGTCATTTCAGTTAGAATCCCAGACAACTGTTCAATGTTCTAATTTTATTCAAAATATGATCCGGTTTATTCTCAAAGATAAGGGTCTGATTTGTAGCAGTAAGTGTATTTTTAGCACAACATGGCACACATGATTCAATACCTAAACATGACACAGAGTTTAAAGTGACATTCCGTGCCTTGCTTCTTAAGGGTTTACTTACGCTCAGTCTTTATTGCAACCCAAATCCTCAACTTGAATTAATATGTGATATAATACATTAACTTGCAGGAAGAGTACTTTGCCCTTGTGCCCTGAGGATTGTAAGTCTCTCAGAAAGTACAAGAACTCTTATCAGAAGACCTAATAGGGAATCTAATCCTGCAGATAAGAATAACATGGAGTGGGATACAAACGAGAGAAGAAGTGGTACAGAATCCATTTAATCGCTTGAGTGATACTATAAGCAGTTCAATTTATTACATTTATCTACTTTCATGGCCAGTTTACACAACTAGATAAACATCTTGCTTGGGCATTTTGATGGGATCATAAAAAGGGAGGAAAATTGAAAAACTAAAAATCCCAGAGACCACTATAGTGTTGTACTGAGATTTCCAGTGTCCTTCCTCTTTAACTGAAACCCACAAATAAAGAATCATAGTGTGGAATGGATTTATATACCATATGCCAATTGATTTCAGTGGGGTTTGCTTTGAAAAAATCAATGGTGTGACACATCATAAAGATAGAGATTAATTTTTTTCCTACTTTAAAACAACAAAATACATTATGACAAATTACAAATTGGTTTTTAATATTCATGTCATTGAATTATGGCATGTACTATTTAGAAGTCAAAAATCAAACTGGAGAAAACAGATCCCATTCTTACTTTGCAAAAGCAAAACGGTAGGCAAAAGACAAGTAGTGCAGCAAAACAAAAACAAAGGTAGTGTAGAATTCAGAACATTTAGAAGAATGTTCATCAAAGTTATCTTCATAGTATATAAAAGTATCATCAATATATTAAGCAAGTAAAATAGGAATTTAATAAACCTATTACACATTAAAAAAAACCCCACACATACACCCCCCCCAAAAAAAAAAATAAAAAAAATGAACTTCGCGAAGTTATGTATATGTTTACTGCTACTGATGACAAAAACTCAGATGATATATTCATTTTCACGAGAAAATACCGAAAGGGGTATTGGAGATCCTATATACACCTTCTGACAATGTAGAACCAAACTCTTCACGTGGACAGTTATAAGAAGATCAAAGATAAGCCTCCAGTGTGTTTCCTGTTATAGTGCAGAGGTACAATTATTCTGAACTTGGAAACAAATCTCAATCCATAAACATTCAAAGCTGTGACAACTGAATGCATCCAATGGAGACTGATGCAGTGTATCAGAAATTTCAGCTTCACAACCGAACTAAAATGAAAATTACAACCAAGTTAATAATTGTACCTAAAAACACCCACTTTGCCCTTTCTTTTCATTTTTCTTTTTTTCTTTTAATTTTAAGGATATAAGAAAATGCTAAATTTTCTTAGTACATACAAATGTAGGACACATGGCTGATAATCTTGCTTCCCAAAAACCACTTTTTTTTTTCTTTTTTTTAAATCTAAACCCAAACCATGACAACCTATCGCCCATATTTCAACACTTTACTCTGAACTCTGTGAATACTTTAAAGGGTTTTCAATATCTCAATACCTGTTACACTTTGTCTGCTGAAGCACACAAAAAGTGTGGCCAGTTAGTGCTAGCTGAGTATGTTTAGTCATCTGGTAATCTACTTAAAAATAATTGAGAACAACAACCTAACTTCACTAGTCACTGTTTTTGATTCATTGTAACAAAACATAACATTCAGACCTTTCAAAGACTACGAAGATTATTTTATCTTGAAAATATGATTGCTTATTTCAACTGAGGTTTTGGGAATATTTTTTTTTTCCCACTCTAATTTCATCAGCTTTTTGAAGGAAACAAAACACTGGATTCTCTTATCAAGAAAAGCAAAGGAACAGAAGACAAAACACTGCTATTTACACAGAAATATTTTTCAGTTTGTAAGCATCCGAAGTTCTAAGAATAATGTTCTATATAAGCCACATGAAATTTACATTAAGTTGTTATGGTAACTCTATTTTTTAACAAAAGGAAATAACACAAGTTTGCACTTGGACATAAATGATGGAACACCATCCTTTTGAGGACCTTCATAAAAGACAGAACTATTTATGCAAGGTTATTCATATAATTATTCTGAATTATATGATACCCACCTATTCTTTCAGGAAAAGCTACAATGCTCCCAGGGAGTGCATTGATATGATCACTTGTTACTGTGATCGCTTTTCTTTTTTTAGCTTTTATTGGCAATAAAGTGAGCTTGCCAAAAGTACTGTGTATGGGCAATTGTCATATTTTAATTTCACAATATCAGGAGCAAAAATGGATTGACGAGGCACTTTGAACTCATCTCTGATGGTTAATGCTTTGCTAAGAAAAGGACCGCTGGTGTCATTTATAATGGCTTCCTGGAAATACCTCCTCATTAGCATCAGTTCAGTTTTAAAATGACAGATTTCATTATAATATCAATGGTGCAATACAAATGGTAACATGATAACTTTGGCGTTTCTATATATAAAAAGATTTCTATAACTTTAATGAAAATCACAGTCACTGCACATCAAGCTCATTATTCATTCTAGCAAAGAAAATTTACCCATTAATATTTCACAGACTGGGGCTGGAAGAATGCTAAATAAAAAGGAAAGGCCTTGGTACATGTTGCTGAAGATCTCCATTTTAGCACACATAGAAACCTAGCAAAATCCTACCTACATTTTTTTTTTCTTTTCCTTTTTCTCTTACATCCTCATCAGAGTCTTCAGAACACACATCTAATCTTCAGGAGAACAAATGTCACATGAGAGTCACTTTGCTTTGCTCCATTAATTACACTTTGTATAGCTTTCTGCATATTACAGCCAAGGAGTAGGCTTGTTCTGGTGGTCACATAGAATTGTGATAGAATTGGCATGCTACAAGCAGCTGTGATGTACAGCAATATGAAACAAAAGAAAAAAGGAGGTAAATGTGACATTTTCCTCCTGAAGCTTAAATGAATAAGTCCTGAAGAAAACTAATGATGGGGCAAAGAAATACTGTGAGCCAACTCTGTTTTGATGTAGACAAACAAAAAGAAGGAAGAATAAATCAGTCAGAGGCTCCATCCCATTGATATTTCTAAGCTGTATTGAAGACTATTCTGCATAAGATTGTGCCCAAGACAAAGACTCAAGTTAAGGGCAGTGCAAAGACAAACTGTCCAAAGGGAACTCCAGAAGATACTGCACCTCACTGCTTCTGTTTTACAGACTCGGGGACAGCCTTTTATTCAAGCTATTCAAAAAGCATTAACTCAGAGTCTCACCATCTCGTTTGAAAACTGTGACATCTTCTTGGAAGTGCAAATTCACAAAAAAAGTCTTGCTTTTGGTGTAAGCTTAACAGTGATTTCATTGAGTAACTGCCAATTTTTCTACTACACACTGTTAAAAGTAACAAAGAAGTATAAGGAAGAAAGGAGAAAGAAAGGAATTCATTGAGCTCAGCAAATTGTACAAAGCTGGGTCTAGAGAGTAGTTCATTGAGCCCTTGCAAAAACATTGGAATGCCTCCAAAACGGCGACCTTACAGACTTTCTGTGTCAATACATCCAGGGAGGTTTGCCTTCCCTGGGAGAAAACAAGAATTTGTCTGCTCGTTTTCCTGGTCCTGTGATGACGACCATTGAGGCCTGTGATGGAGCTGGCATGGGTTATATCTATAGGCTGCCCAGGCCCATCTTATTTAGTATGGATACATGAAAAGGATCAACAGTGTGTGTCTATTTCAGCACCCTCCCGCCTTACCCCTAATTTTAAGAAATTACATGTCCATAACCTCTGTTTACAGTTAAAAGAGTTTTGAGAAAATGAGGAAATGAAGACCCAATTTTAAATTAAGTGAGAACTCTTCTTCTCACACTTTGCCTTCTTCAGAAGGCAAAATCCTTCTGTGGGCATATTACATACAGTAATTTTTGCTATGCCAAGAAGCACTGCTTTGTTACTGGTTATGGAGATTTTAACTTCATGTCATAGGAGAATAAGGTAAAAAATCTAGGGAAAAATAGCATATATCTTCAGTTAAGATTTTGTGGAGGTTAAGAGAACTAGAAACTTTGCACACCTAAACCCAGACTTTTTTTATCTTTCAAAGATCTGTTTCAGAAGGAGAGGAAAAAAATAAAAATAAAAAAAAAAAAAAAGAAAAAGATAGTATTAAAGATTTTTCCTATTTTTTGGAAATAATTTCTCTCCAAAGGCTATAAATAACAAATTTAAAAATGAAAGAAGAAGAAAAAAAGGAATAAAACACTGGATGCAGAGGAACTTATTCGACAAAACAACAACAGTGACTGTTGTCCTTGCTTTAGGCTTCAAAAATCTCTAACAGCTGTGTCGACACCCTACCCTGTGGAAACATGTAAATTCTGCTGCCTTTGCTGCTGGCATCACTAAATCTGAGGTTTACCCACACTATGTGACACCTAGTAAATTTTCTTTTGTTCAGTAAGAAACAGAAGCCACAGCCCATTCACTAAGAATAGTGATTTGTAAGGACATTATTCCAATGTTTGTCCACATAGAGGGATTCTTTTGGTGATATATTTTCTCTCTGAGAGGATTTTGTACTACCCTTCTGGGACTGCACTGACAGTTTTACATTGTGACTGTCTATTCTCACGGCAAAACTCCATGCAGTCTTCCTTGTGCATACACCTACCCAACTATGTACTTGCTGTTTTACCCTCTTAAATATATCAGAGGGAAATATACTACTTCTTCAAGTTTTAGAAAGAATAAGAAATCACTTAAAAAAATCCATTGTACTTTTAAGATTGTTATAATGTATTCTCTTTAGTAGCTTTGCAACATAAACTAAATGAAAATCATAATTTGATAATACATAGAAGGCCATTAAGGAAAGACTGTATTGACTGGGGTTCATGGCTCACATTCTAAAAAATAACTTGTTTTATTTTAATCAAGTCTAACTTATAATCTTGGCTGCAAAACAGCAAGACTAACTGGCAGAACAGGGGCAATTTATGATATTTTAGGGAAGCATCATGCTCTGATTTGAAAATGCACAAAGGTTCAGTGGACTCGATTTTACATTTGATGAAGGTGACTTCCAGATTGGACTTTTTAATTTAATAATCATCTAAACAAATGACTCTTTATTTTATGCTAAAGTTCTTAATTTCAGTAATATGCTCCAAAGCCAAAAGCCACTCACACTGATATAGTAAAAAATTGTTTAATCAAAGGTAGCGTATGATGATAAACTGGTATGGCATTTGTTCTTCTTCCCTTTTAATGCAAGAAAAAGAAGTGGTCTTCTAATCAACTTTTCTAGTGACTTCTTCCAGACCTCTCCTTACCTTACAGGGTATTACAGTAAACCAACAAATACAACTGTGCTACACAAAAAGCAGAAAAAAGCAATGAACAAAAAATCTGAGACATTTCAAGACTAAAAGGATACAGCTAGATTACCATAAAATATGGTCAGTATCTGACTGATAGCAAAGTAATAAAGTGGAGTCATTACCCTATTAACAGGTAAGTAATGAAACAGATTCGTACCTATGATGAGAGACTGGACTGGATGCCAGTTGCCCACCAAAGCTGCTCTATCACTCCCCTCCTCAGATGCACAGGGGAAAGAATATATAACAAAAGGCTACTGGGTCAAGATAAGGACAGAGAGAGATCGTTCACCAATTATCACAGGCAGAACAGACTTGAGTGGGGGAAATTTATTACTACTTAAATCAGAAAGGATAATGACAAATAAAACAAAAGCTCAAATGCACCTTGCCCCCACCTCTACCTTCTTCCTGGGCCCAACTTGACTCTTGATTTTCTTTACCTCTTCCACTACAGCAGCACAGAGGGACATCCCTGTAGCCCCCTCTCTCCCTTTCCCTTGCCACACAAACCCAATACACACATGCAGATTTAAAAAACATTAGGTCTTTCAGTTCAAGATAATGAACTGAAATGCACGTGCTTGATGATGTAGATAGGCCAGTGTGAAATGGAAACCAGTGCTGTGCACAAGGCTAAATGGAGAGAAACGCACCTATCACTGCCATGCCCCTCATGTGCCCACTCTCTGGTGTCTTCCTAGGGCTGCTGCTTCTGTCCTGGAATCAGAATAACTGGGTGTCTGGAGACACACCAAAGTGGAGGAGGATCCCACTGGAAGCACCAAAGGAAAGGTGGAGGAGAGTTGCCAAATGTCTGAGGGGGGGCGGAGCAAGAGGCAGGGAGGAGGGAGGAGAGACAAGTACTCTTAGGATCAAAGTTGCTTTCTACATCCCTGTGAGCTTCATAAATAATGGAGTAGTTCTCTTTCTTGCACAGATTTTACACTGTTATAACTCTACAGAAATACCATTGGCCTGAAGCTAACTGTAAAGGGGTGAAGAATCATAATCATTATTAAAACCAGTAAGTAGTATATAAATCCAGAATTCAAAGGACTTTTAAAACTGCCAGTTTGTGCTGTGTATACAGCATACACAGGACCTGTACAACCAGATAGCATGTGGAATCCTTAACTCTCAAAGGAAAAAAAAAACCCAGAAACAAAAGGAAGGTGAGGTTAAAGTGAAATAAAGCCACTCAGAATCAAGGAAACATCTCAATAGCTCTTCCTACTATTTTCTGTAATCAAAGACTTGTCTGTAGAATAGCATTACAGCATACTCACTATGCTTTCTACTCATACAGTATTTTCATCTACAACTACTTCCTAAAACTCCCGAAGAAAAAGAAGAGATTTACCCAAATTCTATGTTCTTAAAGGGAGGAAATGGCAAGCTAAGGCATCTCTCCCACAAGCAATGTAAAACTCTGCTTTTGCAATAGCTCAATGTACTAAAGTGACCTGTATCTTTAAGTGACTAGAACTACAACTCATTTGCCTCAAAACTTTCCTGAGAGTTTTCTTAGCTTATGAACCTTCATGAATTTCTCCACTGCTGCCAATATTAATTGAAACAATTAACTGTGAAGAACTTGTGGGTGCAAAAAACATTAGTACCACATAATTCTTTGTAGTTAAGAGGTCCTTACTGGATTATTGCAGAAACACTCTGGAGCTCTAATTACCTATGGAAGTCCCACAAGGTTACTGCAGAACATGGTAATTAGGTAGTTGTAATACACGGTGTCAGCAGGGGACTAAGGATTTGTGCAAAGAAACATGGTGTTTTCATGGCTATTTACTGTGCAGAGTACCAGCATTTAATGGAATTTAGTGGAAATCTCCAATGATAAATGCAGTTAAAAGGTGGGAGAAATATCTTAATAGGAATTCAGGAGCTGGTGAGGGAAGACTAGTTATACTACACCATGACATTTATGTGAACAAAAATTACTCGTGTCAAGATTTTTATGGAATTTTAAAAAACCTTGATCATGTATTTACTGCAAAATACTTTTCAATTTTGTGCACAAGGTGTTTTATATAAGCAAAGGCCATTTGATCATCCATCTATCACTGGTAAAAAAGATTAGGTCCCTTTCTGTGGTTCATAGCACACAACAAAATTATTTGGCTCATATTGTGTCCAGAAGTCTTTGATTTCTGAACTCAGTAGACAAGTTCCACAGATACAAGGTGGTGTTAAAGCAAAAGCTCAGGGCAAGGTTCAAGCTTATGCTCCTGGCTCTGCAGCAAGACACTTGAACTATTATTCTCTTACTATGTTCCATGCAGTAGAAGCAGTTCAGCATTACTGTTTTTTAATTTCATTTAAATGTATACACAAGATACAGAGGCAGAATGCTATTTAATTATTCTAAGACAAAGTGTAAATTTGGAGTATTTAAATTGAATTAAGTGGCACTACTGAAAACTCACACTGATAAACAGGAAAGAAAAATGTGCTCCCTAGTGTTTCTCTTCTATATGGCTAGGGCATTCTAAACACAATTTTGCAGTTCTGAAGCCATTCACATACACCACTACTCGGAAGAAGAGGAGTAAGAGGGCTTGAAATAAGGCTCCAGCCTTTCTTGATCTTTTCTTTACAACTCTGTGAAGTGGATATACAACGCTACAGATGAAAATTACTAGACAAAGAGGAAGGTAGTGGAAAATCCATCTCTAAACATCATTTTAACATTTTACATGACTGTTACTATAACTCATTTGTTCATGATCGCTAACATTAAATCTGAAGAACCAGTCTTCCACAATGCTTTAGGAACAGACTTCCATAGAACTCTCTGTATAAAGGTGGATAGCTAAGCATAGAGCAAGGTTAGATCTCCCTCATTATTAAATGATAATACTGCCATTTAATCTTCCTTATCCATTCCCATCAGTAAAATATACCTTTCAGCTCTGTATGCCAGGCTGAATAATAGAAAGTTTATATAATTCTGAAGGACACCTAATACTTAAATTTTTAATTTAAAAAAGCACAGTCCTCACTGTCTAGATACATATGTTTAAAAAACATGTATTCTATAGCTATTACTATATTTAAGCAAATAACTACAGAGATGCGCAAACATCCAAAGCTTCCCTAATATTTTTCAGCTCCTTCTTTTAATCACAGCAAATATTTTTGTTACACTGATTCTGAGTCCATGACCTTTTAATGTATCATCTTGCCCACCTCTGTATAACTTTTGATTTGTGACAAGAAGAAAACAGTTGCTGCTGCTTAATTCATGATAGTGACTTCTCTCTCTGGGTCTTATGATCCTGGCCCAATTAAAGTGTATTTTGCTATTTTAACTCAACATTAATTAAGAGCTTGTTACCTTCTGCAGATCTTTCTAATGAAGCTGGAACAAATACTGATTGCTATGGAAGCAAAAGCTGCCAAGATATGAAAATCCATGTGCATCTATTTTCCAATATGAAAATACTGAAAAGATATGAAAATCCAAGTATCTATTTTTTAATGAATTGATGAAAGAATTCTTTCCCAGACAGAAAAATGAAAGAAAAAGAAAAATAAGAGGGAAAAGGAGAGAAGTTCACCCTGAATGACTGTTTCCTTTCAGAAAAGCAAACATCTTTCCCAACATTAAAGCACGGAGTTAAAGAGAGAAAGCATCTTGGTTGCCATCTCTTACCAAAGGACTTATCCTGAAAAGATGGTCTCTTCTCATTTGATATGAAAATAACGCCAAAGTACCAAAGGAGGGAATGGGGATGGAAGGAGGAAGAAGCCAGCAGGAACGATGAAACTGCATGAAAGCAGGAACTAGGCTGAAAGCATGTGCATCTCCTCTAACACATGATGCCACAGCAGAAGGGTGAGGTGGTTGGAAGGATGATATGTTTAGGAATCTCAGTAAAGTAGGGTTTTTCTCCCTGGGAAGTAAATATCTCACTTTAAGGAGGTTAAAAAATACAAAGATATTCACTGAAAGTCATTCACTTTCATACATTAAACATGCACATAATAAAGTTTCACATTGTTTTAAGTTATCCATCTGTTAATGGGAATGACAGCCCAGAGTATCTCACAGCTTTCCAAAGGACATTGGGAAGCTTTGTTTATTGACTTACTGCAGTATGTGAAGTGCAAATTGATTTTCTTATTATTATTTAGATGTATCCAAAGCTTTCACATCCTGGGTACTGACAGGACATAACTGGCTAGCAATTTCACCAAGTAACACATTTACACCTTGGGGAAATATATTTTCATGGCATATACTGGAAGTGCTAATTGACCTTTATTTCCTAATAGCTATTGAAACTAAAAAGTCTGGAAAAGCTCGTGATTTCAAAGAACTGTAAATCAGACATTAAGACATTTTTCAGCCTGTCAAGACTATATGTGAAAATCTTAAAAAGTCATATTTAAACTTCTGTCCTCTGGACTGAATTAATGAATTCATCAATAAGTCAATCATAACTGTCATAATGCAGGATGCTGAGAATCTAATAACATCATATATGTAATTACTTCTACCGTAAGTCATTGGAAAGGTAACGCAATTGCCTTTCCCTGCATCAGCAGAATGGCAGTACGGAAAAAACCTCAGCTGCAGCTGAGACATATAGGCCATATTTGGCATTATGCCTCAGGAGTTGTACTTTTAAAAACTGATCTTACTGTCTGCATCTGACAGCCTTTCTCCTTACTTTCTCATACCACCCATCTACCCAGTTTTTAACACATTGGCTGATTTTGCAGAGGAGTACAAATTAAAGTTATCACAAGACCTGTGAAAATCAGCAGATGGACAGAGGAAGGGGACCTTGTAAGGGTCTAAGGGAAAGGTGAATATTAGAGCTCATGATGTATTAGACGGCAGAGAATCCACAAAGACAACTGACAAAATGTCTCAGCTATGAGACACTTTTCAGTCAGTGCTTGTATGTTCTTAAGGTATCACAGTCCAAGGGAAACCACTTTTCATGCTTTCTTGCAGTTGAGAGAAATCACTGCAATGCCAAGCCTGACTCCTTTCTTCTTCAGCTTCAACAGCAGAATTGATCTTCAAAAGTTTCTGCCTTAAAGGTGGGCAAAGTTAAAAAACAAAACAAAACAAAGGCATCAGAAAGAGAATAAGGAAATTTATGAATTGAGGTGGGGGGAAAAAAGAGAGAGAACAAAGACCCCCTTCATACAACCTACCTCCCCTTCCAGAAAAAAAAGAAAACCGCCCAAAGTCTGAAATACACAGATGACAGTGCCAGTGCTAAGGAACAGAGTTAGGGCCTTCATTCACCCACTAGGCCACTGGAAATGGTGACACCAGGAATGCATGACTGGGACACATGCTCTTATAAAATGAGACAGCTTGACCAAATTAAACTGGTCTGTTTCATTCACCCCGTGGGCTCTGACTCATTCAAAGGACATTAGCAGCCACAAAGCTGACTGCCAACTGCTTCCCTATTCAGTGTTTATAATTGGAGTAGAGGTGAGAGGTGATAAAAGCAGGGAAGAGGCATAACAAGGCCAAAGAGCAGAGTGAAAGGTAAAGCTGGCCAATGGAGTTAAAAAGAGGGGATGGAAAGCAAATTAGATACCTCATGCTGCCAAAGCAATAAAACAGTAAGAGTCTGAAAAAGAAGAGAGAAAATTGGTGAAGTTCAATCAGGAATGGGGAGGAAATAGCCCAGTTAGAATAAAATGACTGGCAGATAGAAGAAAGGAGAATGGTGTAGGTAGCAATCAAAGACACAGAGTGCAGATAAAGAGACTTACAGAGAAGGGAATTAAAGAGTGAAAGGACAGTATCCCTGCACTGAGGACATCAGGAGAGCTCAGCTGACTAAAGGTGGGAAAACACAAAGGAGAGAGATAATGAGGGGAGAATAAAATGTTAAAACCAAAGAACTGAAACAATATCTGCCACTAAGTATTCCAGTAAATCTGAAGGAAACACTAAACTGGCAAGATCAGAACACTGGGACAGGATGCCAAATAGTGAGACCAAGGGACTTCAGGATGTGGGTACATCTGCACAACTCATAAGATGATCTAGTCAGCACTAGGAATACCAGCAAAGTTGCCTTTGACACCGAATAATTTTACTCATCTTTATTTTTTGTCCCACAGGCAGATTCCCTTTTATAAGCTAGAGTAGCTTATGATCAAGGATGTTTCCAATACAACAACCAGCAATATCACTGCTTCTGGAGCTGTCAGCTGTTTGCTGGTTTGCAGTTTGGTTTGCAGTTTGCCAGCACCTGGTGACTTCGAGACCTGAATCTAACAATCCATACTGTTTGCTCAAGCAGGAAACTTGAGTCTTAGTACTGAACATCCACTAAGAAACACTGAAGTATAAAGTCATATTAAAAGCCAAGTAAGTCACAATTCATATAAAGCGCACCATATTCTATAGAGTGACAAGACACAATAAAATTTCTGTGAAAAAAAAATAGAAGTAATTATATTTTCAACTTATCCTCTCAAGTCTATAGGGTTGATCCCACATCTAACCTGCAAAGGCAGGTTTCAAAGTGATTTCAGAAGAAATCGGAAAGGCACTTGACTAATATTTCATTAATGATCCACATTGTTGGCCTGAAACACACGGCCACACAAAATCAAAATATTCAAGAATCACTTCTTCCAGTACTCTTTGAAATCAGTATATCTTTCTCAATGGAGAACTCTTTCAGGACTACATATCTCATTGATGCTTCATCCATCACTAATGCTCTTTCTCTCAGCAAGGTCACTATTTAGAAGTGTCTTATTTCACAACTAATCCAGACATCCAAATTTCTAACAGAGTTTTTTTTTGCATCTGAAACCAGGTTTTAGAGTCATGGTATAAACAGTTTTGTAAGCCTTAGTTCCATTCTGGTTTACCAGGGACTGTAATGCTATATACAACTGCATCTGTTACATCTCCATGTTATTTTCTCCTACAACTGACATCTGAGGTAAGAAAGGTCCTTTCCTGGTCACCAAGGATTTTATAAGCATTATCAGTAACATAGCTGATTGCATTATTTGCAGATGATACTCAGGAATTTACAGTGAAGAAACAGACAGATGCCATGCTGACCACTCAGAAAGCAGCAAAGGACTATTAGAAATGGGGTTCTAATAGAGCTATTGTGTCCCATTTCACTTCTAATAACTGCGATCTCTTTGTGTCCTTCAGCAAGGTTTCAAGACGCTAACCACTCAGAGCTTAATAGCCATATAGATTCTCACCAGCTAGCAAAATTAGATGACAGAATAATTTTCTACCAACTTTTTATTGCGTTTATATTTATCTCAACTGTAATTCCCACAATATCTAATGATATTGCAGTTCTGCTTCTGTTTTTCACCTGTGTTCAGTGACTCACCCAGAACATCTTTAAGTCTTGCAACATTACGCATTGTTTGACTAATCTCCCTCTGCATATTTTAATATCCTAATTACTGAGTCTCCAGCTTTTAAAATGTTTCCAAAGTCTTCCAAACTATGTCTTTTTCTCCCTTAAAACTCCTTTAACTGCCTTTTAAATTTCTTGTGGAGATTCAAGCTTACAATACTAAGGACCAATAAAACTGCCCTTGAGCTAGACTGTCAAACAAACCCTTACTTTCAGCAAACAGGTTCTATATAAATTAGGCACACATGTACAGAAGTGATGAGACATAAAGATCACATAGTTAGCGTACCCCCAGTGTCAGATATCATATATTCCTTAAATGTTGTTTCAGGTCATGAGAAAAGTGTCATTGAGAAGAGATATGATAAAAAGAAGAAGGAAAAGCAAATGGCCAGGTAGTCCAGAAGAAAAGGTGAATGAACAGAGTATGCAAAAGGAGTAATCAGGCAGCTATGCAGTAAACTTAAGGAGGAGGCTTGAAAAAACAGCCATTCAGCTCAGTGAAGAGGCAGTCACAGCAAAACAACAGCTTTCTGAAAGTCCCCTTCAGTTTCTCAGAGTAGGCGCATTGGCTTGAACATCTCTGTAGTTTTAATCCTGAAGGCCAAAATGTGGAGAGAATGGGAATATCACCTACACTGCAGCTCTCCTCAGGGTGGGGAAATCATCTCCCCTGCACTGCTGTGACCTTCTGAAGTATGGAAGAAGGAGATATTGCCAATTACATGCCTTCTCCATGGAGCCAACAGTCTTTTTTACTTCTGTAGCTGTTTCTACTGGCTGGAACCCACTTCCATCTTTCCTCTATGTTTGCTGATTTCATTTAATTATTCTCACCTTCATTCCTCTTCCTATATCTACATGAGTTTTACATCTATTGTATTACATTATGGTAAAAATATCTTTTTTTTCTCTTTTTTAATGAAATGCTGAATGAATGAATGAACGAACAAAGCAATAAACAGAAAAAAGAACAGAATAGTCACAGTATGGGAAAGAACATAAGACAACATAAAGAACTAGTGAAAAATAGAGTCAGAAATTCCTACCGCAGCTGACCCGCTTGCAGAGTGCGCATCATGTTATGAAGTTACATGTTTATAGTTTCTTAATAGTTAATGGTTCAATTCTTCTAATATAACATAAAGAATAATATCAAAATGACTTAATTTGGAGCTGCAGAGAAATATCTAAAAGGAAAATCTGACTTCAGTAAATGAAGTAGCCAAGGCAGAATGGCAATATCTGACATTTCTTAACTTCTAACCTGAAACTCTACTTTTCTGTATACCTATGTGCATGTGTGAATAGATACATACATGTATGTTTTTGAATATATATGCATAGTAGTCACACATACAAATATTTATGTTTACATAAAATGCATAATATGAATTTGTAAGAGATAAAATAAACAGTGGCAAAACCATGAAGGATGCTATTCAAGTCATCCTCACTGAGCAATATTAAGCCATAAAAAGCCATCATTCATCCTGCATTCTATATATATTTTACAAATATATTTCTATAAAAATGTTAAATGAGTTTTATAAATTTTATTAGGATTATATTTCATATCTATCTGCTTGTAAAAGCAGGCTCTCTTAGTACTAAGATTCCAACTGTAGAGGGCCCTGAGGGAGAGCAATAGT
The DNA here is from genome assembly GCA_009867235.2 of Psittacus erithacus. Lineage (NCBI taxonomy): Eukaryota > Metazoa > Chordata > Aves > Psittaciformes > Psittacidae > Psittacus > Psittacus erithacus. Next base: position 34,938 of record WYDI02039705.1, read on the forward strand.
ATAATTTTTTTTCTAAGACCTCTCAAATTATGCAAAGTAGATTTCCAACATATAAAAAGTGTAATAATCTTAAAGTCTGCTGTAAGCTAAAAGCATGTGCCAATGGAAATCAAGGATTCTTTCCTAAAAGCATAAACTTTCCATTTTTATTCCTTAGATTTGCAAGATAACTTTAATTGGTGCAGCTCTAGCACTAAACTGTGCACAGACCAGCGCTTCAAGAAATCTAACTTTTAGCTGTCTTCGTTACACATTCTGAGAAGACAAAAACATGAAAAAAAAATGTTTCTTTTGTAAGCTGTACTAAACACTTCACATTTGATATTCCTCAAGAGTCTGGAATTGTAAAGGCGTTCCAGTTAAATCCTGGTGGGACAAGGGCAGGAGAGTTGATTAAAGTGGCTATAACTGCACATAACCACAAAGCATATAAATGATCACACAGACAACTAATGTGCGTGGCATTATACAATGCAACGCATGAATAAAATGAGAGATATTTTGGGGAGTCAGACTGGCTAAGCAAACACAAAAGGAAAACTGCAGGGTGGTTTGTGGGAGAAGCCACACAGGAAGCTTATGATACAAGCAGAGTTTAAATTGGTTCTTTTACATGTAGGCTACCAACATGTATTATAGATAACAAACACAAATTAGAGGTCTAGTTCACACGCATGGAAATGGAAACAAATGTTTTGGGAGTAAATTTTTCAACTCTGGCTTCAACAAAATGAGCTAACACTGTCAGAAAAGGCCAGTTTCCGAGTGACGATTGTCTCAAGAAGCCTGGATGATCTCATTTCTCCAAGGGCAAGAGAAAAACTCTTCTAAGGCTAATAGGCCAAGTAATACATTTCCATTTAAAAGTTACATTTTTCTAGCCACTTAGAAGGCAGAAGGACTTTTACAGTAAGGGGAAAGCCTCATGTGACAGAACTTAACCTACAAAATGAACTTAAGAGAATTGTCTTTCAAGAATACATGCTTAAACATGGGTAAGTAAAGTAATAATTCATTGTTAAAAGCAGTCATTTTGATTGTTATTATATATTGCTTTCAGTTGTGATAACTATATATAGATAATATCTAGTAGGGTTACTAGATTTGAACTACTAGTGGATTGAAAAATTCTGGAAAGTTGATTGATTTATAGCAAAATAATGGTCAGAGTAAGCTTTAGCTGATACAGTTAAATTTCTTTGGTAAAGCTACATAATGTATGTACTTTAATGTAAAAATTTAAAAATGTAATGTAAAGCTAAATAAAAATGTACTTGTGTGTTTGAATTGTATTATCTTCCCAAAATAAAATTTTTATCATGATGAAGTTAGATAACATAAAGTGAAAGCAAAATACAGATATGTAAACATATCTGTACACATATGAAACTTGATATGCAGGGACAGAATCATCAATCTAGAGTAACTTTAATCCTTTCAGTTCATTTTATAAATACTCAAAGTAGCAGAACAGCAAGCTGAATCAGGACTACTCTTTGCAGGGAGAAATCATCCCATTCTGCTTGGATTTGTCTGAATTCCTGGGTGTAAGTCTAACTCTACATGCTGCCAGATCAACAGTTTGTAAGCGGGTGGCTAAAGCAAGCCAAGATTTCAGTGTTATCTCTTCCAGATTTTACCGGTGCACTAGTATACACTTTCTGGCTGCAAATGATAACATACTGTATGTGTCATATTGTTAGTACTATGCCTTAATTTCAGATGTAAAACTGCCTCTCTAAATAGAGCAAAGAATGAATTAAAAAAGAATGTCATCATACCAGAACTGTGAGAAACTAAAAAAGACAGAGGACCATATTTTCAGGTTCCTTGGATATATCACAACATATGGTCTAGAGAACATTTTATATTTACAACTTCCCCAAAATACAGAATTGTCATTCATAAGAAGACTCTTCTGCATGTTTGAATTCTGAGGACCAGAATTTCATCTCATTTTATCTTTATTATTGGCATAAATCCACATTTTCCAATAGTGCCCAAGATAAGACATTTAATTTATCTAAGAAATAGTTTTTGTTTTCTGGCCAGGAAACTCCCTACACACACAAGGGCCCACCAAAACCTAAGTTTTCAAATTTGTTACGTTACTCGGCTGAATTCCTTATAAAGAATTTCTGGTTTACCATTAAAACCTAACACCTCTCCCCATCTTAGGTACTTTTCAATGTCAGGATTCAAATGGCTACTTGTCCTTTTTCCGGAAAACCAAAAGTATGAGTACAAATTTTCTTCTGTTGCATATAATACCACTTCAATTATCCTAATTCCCTATCTATCTGTACAAACTGGTTATCACCAGTTTTTGAATGCTTTGTGAGAGGCAGAGAAAGTGAGCTTAACACACACACAGCAGTCATAGGAATATCATGCTAAAGTTAGGAAACTCTCCCAGTGCAAAAAGAACATGGGCTGTCCTGAATTTCATGGTCATAGTCCATACTGCATCGTATCTAGAGAGCAAACCTTGGCATAGAGCTGGCCTATACCAGAGGTACATTGTTCACTTCCAAATTTTAATTAATGTACAGGCTCCAGCATGGCTAAAATGAAAGCATAAAATGAAGGTTAAACCATCTTACATTTGCTCTAAGGTTGCTTGCTATTTGCACTAACTCATAGTGTTGCACTGCTTCAGTATGGAGTTACAGAGTGTGAGACCTGCCCATTGTGTCATATATTCTTTCAGCTCAACAAATGCTGTGAATGCCTATTATTTTGTAAACAAAATACAGATTAATTCAAGGTTGCTTTGTTTGGGTTTGGGTGAGTTGTTTGGGTTTTTTTTCCTGCTTTGTTTTTTTTTTGTTTAGTTTGGTTTTGTTGTTTTTTTTTTGAGGGGGGTTGTTTGTTTTGGACTTTTTTTGGTGTGTTTGGTTTTTTGGGTTTTTTTATTGTTCATTTGGGCTTTTTTACCATTATTGACCTGGATTTTTTATGTCTAACATTTAAATATCAAATATATTCTAGAATGATGCTTAATTGGGACTTAGAATTTAAAGCAGTGGAACAAAGGAGGGAAAATACCTCCATGAACTGCATTCAGTACATGAAATACACTGTAATACTTTCTGTGCATGTGGATAGTCATGCAGTATATGAGTGCTTAAAATTACTTTTAAATACAATGTGTTTTGAAACAATGTGGTTTTCAGGGTAGGATGCATTTCGAAATACACTGTAAAAATGCAAATAAAGTGCGTTTATTTAGAAATAATAAAGCAGTTCAGTGAATCAGTCCATCTTGATAGCACTAATGTTATCTAGCAGTGATTTTAATGCATGCAAATGCCTTTATCCAGGCAAGCATACAAGTCCATGCATAAACATAAGCATGTGAGTACTAACCAATCAGGTTATGCAGCTAGTTATGCATGTTCCTGTGCACTGCAGATGAGCACTATTTTTTCTGTTGGTGAAGGACTGTAGCTCAGTAGCAGCATACCAGAATTTTCTGACAAGATGGAAGCAAAGGAGTGAGCTACAGGTTACTTGCAACAAGAGGAATGAGTAAAAGGTGGGGGAGTCCTAGGTTACCCGAGGATGAAACACAGAAATAGGAACAGAATGACAGAAGAAAACTTTGCTACAATTTCTTCCTCTTAGTTATTGTGGAAGTTATCTACCTAAGCACATGACGTTAGGCCTTTAAGGGTAACATTTATTACAGGCATAATGTGACTGTTTTCTCTGCAGCTTTTGGTGTTGATTCTGTGATGGGAAAAGAACTTTATGTAACATGCCCATAAATCCAGATGAAGTCAGGAGGAGATAAGAAGGATATGACTAGTTTTCTAAATCAACACATCAAGATTTTGAACAATATTCTACATTTGGTTTGATAATTAAAATATTCTAAATCCTCACAGTATTTTTGATTTTTAGAAATAAACCTTAATTTACTTTGTAATAACATGCCATGCCAAGAAATTGATTCTTCACATAATTCCTCTTGACTAGATTTATTACTATGAAAATTCAATTCTTCACTGAATAAGGTAAATATACTATTTGTGAATATTTCTGCCTTGAGGTATTCGCTGATGAAAATTATTTCTAGCTTTTAGCAAAAATAAAAAATTACTTCTTAAGTGGATTTCTGTAGCACCTAAAAATGCACAGAGTCACACCAAGTAAATTGAGGATAGCTTTCAGGATAGTCTATGGAAACTAGCCTATAAATTCTTGAATAATGGAAAAAGCCCAGATAAAATTCTAATTCTGGCAGATATGTACCAGACATTCTGTTCTCTTCCTAATAACTAGTTATGGTCAAAGTATGCAATTCATTATTCAAACAATTACAAGAGAAAACCATCATGTCTAGTGCAACAATGCTATGCAGTTTCTGAACTTAACTGTGCTCTAGGTTTTAAGAACTGCTGACTAGTGATAGTCTGATTTATTGTGACTGCAGAACTCCCTATTCAGACAGTACTCACCTATAAATATGGCTACTTACTCATCAAAAAACAGCTATGCTAGAGCAGAATAAAGTTGGAAGCCTTTACAGAAATACTAGAATACTTGATAGAAAAGTAGACAAACCACTGCAGTTACTAATAATGTATTTTTGCATTCTTTGATTTGGTATTTTGGGGTGGTGGGGTGGTTTCCTTTTTAATACCAGCATTCTCAAGCAGAACAGATCTGCATGGAAAGTCATAAAATTCACACTACTTACCCCAGTAGCTAGAATGAGTTCCTTCGCAAATAAATAATTAGGCAGATTTACAAAACACACATTATTTTCCCAAGTGACTGGAACAGCTCCAAGTGATTAAATACATAATTAGGTAGTTTTTCTAGAATAGTTATTATTTACCTGAGAGTCTCATTGCAGACTCTGGTAAATACTGTCTCCCTGCTAGCAGTTATTACCAAAACCACCTCCATAATTTCCAGACTTCCTCCAGCAGTGATATAAACAGAGGCTATTACTTGGGGCAATGGATAATGAAAAGCAAAATCTGACTGTGCCAGGCAGCCTATTTAACTGACAAGGTGAGATTCTTTTGTACCTGACATTGCACTCTTTCATACTACAAACACAGTAGAAGGCAAACTAAAAGACTTTTCAAATTTTTTGTACTTTAGCTTGTGTTTTAGCTGCCCAGAAATCCTGCTGAAGGCTGTCCCTATGTATGTTTATATGCATGTATGGCTACAGAAAAAATGAGGGGAAATAAAGGCCCAAATTCTCATTATCTTCTTCCTTCCTAGTGAAAGAAACATCACGTGCTTGTCAGAAAACAAATAAGAAAGCCCCTCAAGCCCCACATTCCTTTTGACACAGGATTTTCTTTCCTAAGCAGCTGTCTTGGAACAAATTATCAGAGAGGACCAATCTTCATTTGTACCTTCTCCCATTGCCTCTCACTAGAGGATGCACAGTCACAGCCTGAGGTGTGCAACAAGTGAATGTGAATATTGTTGCTCACAATTCACTGGCTGGGGTCTAAACCGGACACAGAGAGATGGGAAAGAAAAAGGTCAGGCAATAAGACCTAGCTGGTTCACTTATGCAGCCAAGGGACAATACCAAATGCCCTTTTCCTAGTTATCAAGGCAATAAAACTGACCCTTGGAAGTGATTCCTTTACATTACTTCACCTCCAGAGTCAATTTTCCTTACACTTTTATCTGCCCAGAGGCCTTACTGCTTTGTGGTCCTTACAGAAGAGATCCAGAGTGACTGGAATCTCAATTAGAAAAACGAGGGCAGGAGGACACAGCAAAGCATGACAAAGTGAGGGAGACAAAAGAAGAAATGAGAAATGAAAAACGAGAGAAAAAGGTAGGAAAGAATCAGAGGGTGAGCCTGTAATTTTTAGGCATCAGCAAATAAAACAACAAAGATGGGCAAGCAACAAAGGAAATGGCAGTGAAGGACAGAACAGAAAATACTCTGCTTCTCAGAAAGAAGAGAAAAAGGTAAAAATAAATTGTGGAAAGACATAAAGTAGAATCAGGATAAGCTTATTCTTGGGCGGGGGGCACACAAAGAGAGAGAGAGAAATCAGACCAACTATTGAAGAGACTTTTACTGTGCATACCTTTTTCTCTGTATTTCCCAGTAAGATGTTTCATTTTTCTGTTGCTTTAACACCTTCAACTATGCTTTTTATGTTTTGCACATATATAAAATGAATTCATAGTCACAACCAAATAACTTAAAAGGGGGTGAGAATTTCTTTGGAATTCTAATCTGAAGTTAATATCAAAATCTGCCTTGGATATTTTGGGCATTTCAGTAAAAATCTAACAGTAAAAGCATTCTTGAAGTATTGGTGTCTCATGCATTGTAAGACACAAAACTGAAGGTGGAGTAGATGAGGTGTGCACCAAACTCCAGCAACTGCACACTTTGCCAGGTCATTGCTTTTATAGCAGGTGCCTCATTTTTTATGAGGTTTAAAGAGAGACATCTAGGCAAAGGGGAACAGAGAAGAGAATAAAACAGGTACTGCCAGGCAGACACTGGGTGACTGAGCACACTAGGATGCTACTAGATGCTCTCAGTTTCAGATATAATTGTTTCCATAACATTCTGATCTCTGTTACAAATAAACAGACTGTAGGATGCATCTTGGTGCTGCATTCTGCTAAGCCTGTTCAAGGTCTGTAACACAAAATATTCTACATATTATGTAATCTTCTGAACATGGCTGTATTACAACTTATTATTTACTGATGAAATTTATCCATGAGCATTTGCAGTAAGCAAAGTATGCAAAGATATTAACATGGAATGTGTGAACACTGTTCAAACTTAAATTGTTAGTGAAAGACACAACTAGCAAGGGTTTGGCAAGTTTCATTTCCATAAGCATTTCAGAAATAGGAAAGTCTTAGAAGAGAAACTCCTTCACCCTCATATTCAAGCCATTGAAAGAGCATAAAAGCAAAACTTAAGTTCCACAGTAATTCATAACTGATTGCATCTCTTTGTCTTCTAACGCTTACTCTGGCTATGAATTAAGACTGAATCATGCACTAGGAAAGCTCATTTTTAGAAGATGTCCCTGATTCTGTCCACTCAAGCTATTCACCTAAACTCTGCAAACTGTAATGTTAGTGTCTTTACAGGCATTTAAAGGTCAAAACATAAAATATTGCAGTAAATATTAAATTGTTTTGGCAGAATAATCTGTTCTATTATCCTGCTGCTTTCATTGAAATAATGAGGCTACATTGTTTTTAAAATTGGAAAATGAAGCATAAACATTTCTAACTAGTGCAAATTTATCAGGCGTTAAAGTACAAAAAAGCTAACTGTAAGCACCTGAGTGATTCCTTTACAAGACCTTATTAAAACTTACCATCTGATAAACTAGTGCATTTTTATCTTAAAGAATCTAGACTTATTTACAAATAAGACTACTCCATTATCATATGGTGGCAAATCTATATTAGCAACAGCTTGACAGTTCAGCGTCCTCTTATTGTAACATGCTGGGACCCCGCAATCCGCACTGACTTGGACAACTACCTCTTTCCATGGTCTTCTCCCAGCTGCCTGTGTTCAGTGCCATTGCTCCGTCTGCCCACTGTGCAATAGCACTTCCAAACCATCCAGCAATAAACACACAACAAATCTCATGCAGGTAGATTACAGCTGCAATATCAAACGTCCAATTCTTGAAATTGGCCTATGGCATCAAATCCTAAGGAAAAATACTAAGGTGCAATAACTTCAGTCAGTTTCAAGGCTGACACAGTGCAACGTGCAGATGTTCAGATTTCATTAAAAAAATAAAAAATCTCTTGAGTTAGTATGAAAGGATTTTGATAAAAGCACTGCAGATTGCATCTCAGTGGCATTTCATCAGTGCAAACAACACCATGTTGTTCCACCTTTGCTTCTGATTTCCACAAAGTGCTTCTGCTACAAAGAGGCGGTTTGACTTCCACGCTTGCAGGATCCTTTTCTGTGTTCTTAGGGAAGGAAACAAGGCTACCAACTAGCAGTAGATGACATGACAGCTTTTGTAATGTGAACATGGATTTCCCAAGGACCAGAATGAGAACGTTATTTCATCCGTTACCACTTTTAGGCAGCCACTACATTGGAATGTATTTGACCCAAATAAAGAATGAAAATCTCTTTCCTAAATGGTACCCCTTATCTCCTTTTCCCCCCCATGTCCTTCTTTTCTTGAAATACATTTCTGGGGAGACAGAATTTACTGAGATGCAGTTTCAACAATGTTACTTTCCATAACCCTCACTTACACCTACATTGTGCAACCATTTGACACATTTGCTGTACAAAGAACAAATCTGATTTTAGAGTTTTAATAAGAATTTGCATCAATAAATTATAACAGATTGGTGATCAGTAGTATTATTTATATGCAATATTTTTGTACCCCTTATAATGCTGATGTCTGCTTCATGGGGATTAATTATTTTCATAATTTTGTCTAAGTAGTAATATAGAAAATGTCAAAAAGAAAATTAGATTTTCACATTCCAGACACAGAAATTTAATTAAAGCCAACTCCTTGTTGAAGGAGAATGTCCTTAGCTGGTTCTGTGATGTGGCAGCAGCTCTACATGCTGCCATGTGGGAGAACCAAGGCTTAGAAAGTGACTCGGGAAATATTAATCACCAGGCTTCAGAGACTAAACACATGATGAATGTGCCGCAGCTGGTCTCAGCAGGTTATACATGGAGTATATAAGTTAGCAGACAGTAATAATTTTTATAAAAGCTGCTGCTTGCACTGCCCACCTCAGAGATGGCATTATACTGAAAGAGACCCTCTTCTGCTCAGGTGAAAAACCGATACATTAGGAAATCTCTAATTAGGCAGGCATGAAAGGTCAGCTTCCCCTCTTGCTGCTCTACTGTAAGACAAACACTTCAAGCACATTCTAGCTGTGAAAACCAGCATCTTCTACAGTCTATTGGACACTTTTAGAACACACACTCAGGTGTCTCCAGTCTGTGGAAGAACAGCCCACACATAAATCACTGAACTACTGCCATTAAAAACTAAATTCCCAGCCTTGCTAAAATGTGAATGAAGCTGGAGGCGTTATTTTCTCATTTTACCCACTCTCCCTGTTTAGAACTTTCTTCTTTTATTCCTTAAATAGACACTAACAGTTCTTAATGCACTGCCTCTTTCACCTCTCTCTCATTTCCTTCCCTTCATGACCCTTCGTCCCCTTTTCCCTGGATATGATTCCTTTCTTCTATTTATCTCCCTTACCCCCACCTTCCACCCAGACTCTTCCTCATTAACATTAACTGCCCGTGGGCTAGAATTTCACCCAGAAAGGGGATTCAGGACTTCTATGTACTACCCAAGAACAACCGTTATCTAGTAATGGTTCAAAGGGAAATCCACAGCCATGAATGAACACAAAAGTTTCCTGTTCAAAAGCTGACTCTTCTTTCTTAAAAAATATGTTTTTCTGGAGAAGATAGACTTCAATGAGATACCGTCTAAATCACTGAACTTGCTATAACAGCGCTTTATATAAGACAAATTAGAAAATAGCTTGAATTAAAAACCTGTTCAAGTAATTGAGTGTAAAGTTGATGACTAACAAGACTATTACATTATTTTATTTTTCATGTGATGATTTTTCTCAGTGAGATGGCACCTTAGAAGTGACTTGCCAACCATATACCCACATCAAGTGATTATTGTAAGATAAACCAATATGGGCAGAAACACTACCAGTCAGAAGGAATACCTTTCATTTCCAAAGACAAAGCAACAGCATTCACTGACTCAATTTGAGAGAAAAATTCACCTCCGCTTCAGCTGGATATGGATATTATGAAGAATAGACAGACCCACACACACACTTCTGCCATTGCTTCAGTATTTCTATACTGCTTTGACACCGGACAACTTATTTCATAGGAAAAGAAGTCTGCGTTGAAAGTTCATTCCTAGTTCCTCTTAAAGCCAATTGATTTCTAAGCAAGATCTTTTCATCATCTCTTATCCTTCATTACTGCTAACCAGGGTAAGCCTATCTTCATGCAATTTACAAATGAAATATATTTCAACAGAAGATCTAGTAAGAGATAAGGTAGAACACCTATGGAAAGACATCTCATGTTGAATTTAATTACTTTAAGTCAGATTATTTTAAGGATCACATGGTATGATTTCACTATAGTTGTTCCCAGAGAAGAATACAATGACTGCCTCAAACACACCATAGGATCAAGCTCTGCTTGTTCTATAGATTGAGGCTGTTTAGATATGGAATTGGCAGTCTGGTGCAACAGAAACAGAGCAGACTTGAGGGAACAAACCTCAGACATTGCTGCTTGAACTTCAGTCAACACTGAAAATGGAAATGAAGCAGCTGTTGTGACTTCTAACCGTATCCTTTGAGCTAGCCTCATGCGCTTGTGCTAATAACACAAAAAACCTACTTGATACACTGTTGGTTCATGTTTATTTTATGCCCACAGTGACAGTAGAAGGCAGAAGAGCATAAAAGGCTCTTCAGTGAACTGCTGCAAATTCAATTAACTCTTGAAAGTAAAAATCTGGTTCATCTATATGCTTTTGGTTCCCTTCTCCACCAAAGCCTAGTCGGAATAAACTTGTAATTACTTGAACAAGGTCCGGTTAGCTTCACCTGCTAGATGAGGACAGAAAGCAGTCTAGTTGTATTCTCTGAAAAGCTTCCAAAAAATTTTAAAAATAAGTGGACAATTTTGTCAACAAGACTCTCTCCTCCAACGTGCTGCACAGAGCCATGCTATTTGTTCAGTGCACATACAGTCTTACAGAAAAAAATCATGACCCATCTTAGCATATTAACCATGAGTTACCAAAAAGTCAAAAGAAGGGCAACTGGAGGAGTCTACTTTTAAAACTTAAGGGCTGAAAAAGAATCATAGATTGGTTTGGGTTGGAAGGAACCTTAAAGATCATCTAGCTCCAATGCCCCTGCCACAGGCACCTTCCACTAGACCAGGCTGATCAAAGTCCCATCCAACCTCGCCTTGAACACTTCCAGGGACGGGGTAACTTCTCTGGGCAACCTGTCCCACTGTCTCGCCATCCTGACAGTGAAGAACTTCTTCCTTATATCCAATCTAAATCTCTCCTCTTGTAGTTTAGTCATTCCCTCTGTCCTATCACTACAAGCCCTTCTGTGAAGAATCCCTCTTCACCTTTCTTGTAGGCTCCCTTTAGGTATTGGAAGGCTGCTATGAGGTTTCCACGCAGCCTTCTCTTCTCCAGGCTGAACAGCCCCAACTTTCTCAGCCTGTCTTCATATGGGAGGTGCTCCAGTCCCCTGATCGTCCTCGTGGCCCTCCTCTGGACTTGCTTCAACAGCTCTGTGTCCTTCTTATGTTGCAGACATCAGAACTGGATGCAATACTCCAGGTGGGGGCTCACTAGAGCTGAGTAGAGGGAGAGATTCACCTTCCTCAACCTGCTGGTCATGCTTCTTTTGACGCAGCCTAGCATACAGTTGGGCAGCTCACGCTGACTTTCTTGTCAACCAACACCCCCAAGTCCTTCCCCTCAGAGCTGCTTCCAATGCATTCTCTGCCAGCCTCTGTTTGTGCTCGGGATTGCTCTGACCCAGGTGTAGGACCTTGCACTTGACCTTGTTGAACTTCATGAGGTTTGCACAGTTGCATCTCTCAAGTCTGTCAAGGTCCCTCTAGATAGCATCCCTTCCCTCCAGCGTGTTGACCACACCACACATCTTGGTGTCATAAGCAAACGTGCTGAGATTGCACTCAGCCCCACTATCCACGTTGTCAACTAGAACTGTCACCATAAATGCTCTGAAAACTGCAACTGCTTGTTTATTAATTCCTCAGAGTAGAAAAAGCCTTTTCTAAGTCGTACAGTATACAAAGAAAATAAAAAGCATTTCTCCAGCATCTTAAAACTGCTTTTGTATGCTCAGATATTTCATGCCAACAAGGAATTACCAAAAGTTTATAGCTGCCAAGAATTTAACAACCCCTTCCTAAATATTCAACTTAAAGAGCACTTTGAAGAACTTTCTAAAACTGCAAATATGTGTGCTTTCAATCCCTTTTATTTTATTCCTCTAATAATCACTAATATTTCCTTCAGTTCTGATTTCCTAAGTTACTTCAAATATGTTTTTAAGCAGGGTTGTTGAGGAACGGAGATTTCAGAAGGTGTTGATGTACTGAGGCTTCACAGCAGGTAAATCTTAATTGCTTGTACCAACTGGTGCACTCTTCCATTTTAGGCCTCACTAACTATGCCTGCTTCCTCACTACCTTTTTGAGAAGGCTGTGTTGTAGATCACTGACCTTCACTTTAAAACCCCTTGCACACGCAGACCTCCTAAATTTAATAGAGATTTTGTCTGTAATAGAAAAAAGTCAAACATATATTTGGAGTTATCAAATCAAATAGTTTTCCTCCCTTTTACTTGCAAAGTTCTTAGGTTACCTGTTTATTTTCCCTTTCCTTTTCGGGTATTATGATTTTGAAAGATGTTTCAGATCCACCACTGCACTGACATCCTCCACAGGAATAACAAGATACTGTTACTATACAGATAGCATGTAATGGGGATAAAGAATTTAATCTTACTATATACGCCTCCTTAATCAGTCCCCAGAAGCTTTCTTTCAATGGAAGATGGCTCTCAAGGCAATTTATTATACTTTAAAGCTTTAGGCCTGTTTATTAGCAGTTCTATACACAAACTGGTGGTAATTTCACTTATTTATTTATATATCTGTGTGGTAAAATCTGATTACTTCCAAAACACAATAGTGTTTTGCAGTCATCAAGAGAACCTCATCTTTTATCTGGATTCCTTTAAAATACATCATGCATATGATTACTCATAAAAAATAAAGTGATGCAAAGACATTTTGCAAAGTGCCTACAGCAGTGTAAAACCTTGCCTTTCCTTGGCCTCACCACCTTTTCTTCTACCAAAGATCTGTGGAAGTTTATTTTACCCTGGGGACCAAGACCTATAATGCTGTAATGTTATTTTAAAAATGAAACAGTGTTCATAGGAACAGTATGTGTTTAAATGGGCTAATACATTGAATATTTGTATACAATTCCTGCTTTGAGGTAATGATAAGAGATTCTTTGCCCTGCACAGTAACTAAATAACCATAAATGATCTTTCATGCATATGCAAATCTATCCCTCTAAGCACCTTATTAATTATTTCAAAGTTACTTGGAGGTCACCACTCATGGAAATTTCTATGCATGAAGCCTCATTAGTACAAGATACCATACAGAGAGATGGGATAGATTTTTGCTGCCATTTAACAAGGGCAGAGAAAGGTATAATCTGTAACGTTTGCTTTTTTATTTTAATGACCAATGAAAACCAGCCAGCTCCTATCTGTAAGTCCTTGCTCTGAGCTGATACAGTGGGTTTGAATCTTGGGGCTTTTGCTACACTACTCTGAACAGCTAATCCTATCAATGCACCAGTTATCATGCTCAGAAGTGCAGTGCTCAATGCTGGCTGTTCTCAGCTGGAGTAGCACTGCCTGGCAGCATTAGCAGCTAAGCACTAAGGAATTAATGTTGTTCTTCTAAAAATTACAGCAATGACACATTTTGTGTTGGAACAAAGTGAACCTATGGTATTATCAAGGTGATATATCACAGCTCATCAGCTGAGACGATAGCCTTCTGAGCATGTATTATCTCCTGCTTCATTAGGCCACATAACCGAAATCAAAGAAAAGCAAGGATATAACCATACAAAATACCTGAACGCAGTGACAAAATGCATCTTCTGCTATATCTGTGCCAGGAAGCACGAAATAGAACCTACTTGAGAAGTATTGTTTATCTGAAATCCCTAGATCCTTTCCAGCTCAAGTTATCATACACATGTGATGATAATGCTGATCTTGTCTGTCACTGTGACCCTTAGCTGTAGCAGCTGCTGTTTATTTTTATTCTGTTGTGTGTGGTGCTTTCACCTCTAGATTGATCCAATAAAAGATACAAAAAACTTGCTATGTTGGTACATTCCCTTGATAAAAACCAGGAACAGTGAGTCAAATGTTAATGGAAACTTCAGGCTATGTTCATTATGTTATCTCTATTTCTGAAAAACACTAGAATGAACAGAACTAATTGGAAGTGCAAACAATTTAAATAGGCTTAATTACAAAATCAAACCCTCCTGTACAGTTCTAGGGCAATGTGTGCACATGCACCTTGAAGAAATGGGGTAGTTTTTAAGGAAATCTGTTCTTACCTGAAAATGGAAAAGTAAAATAATTTTTACAAAGTCCAAAGTCAGAGTATTAGCATTTTCTATTCAAGACACCATAAATGCTATTTCAGTATTAGTCCGTGATGCTTAAAAATAAATGTATTAATACAGACTGTTTTAGAATCATAGAATACTTAGGGTTGGAAAGGACCTTAAGATCATCTAGTTCCAACCCCCCTGCCACAGGCAGGGACACCTCACACTAAACCATGCCACGCAAGGCTCTGTCCAACATGACCTTGAACACGGCCACGGATGGAGCATTCACAACTTCCCTGGGCAACCCATTCCAGGTCCTCACCACTCTCACAGTAAAGAACTTCCTCCTTATATCCAATCTAAACTTCCCCTGTTTAAGTTTGAACCCATTGCCCCTTCTCCTATCACTACAGACCCTAACAAATGGTCCCTCTTCAGCAACCCTATAGCCTCCCCTCAGATACTGGAAGGCTGTTACAAGATCTCCACGCAGCCTTCTCTTCTCCAGGCTGAACAGCCCCAACTTTCTCAGCCTGTCTTCACATGGGAGGCGCTCCAGCCCCCTGATCATCCTCGTGGCCCTCCTCTGGACTTGTTCCAACAGTTCCATGTCTTTTTTATGTTGAGGAGACCAGAACTGCACACAATACTCCAAGTGAGGTCTCACGAGAGCAGAGTAGAGGGTTAGGATCACCTCCTTTGACCTGCTGGTCACGCTCCTTTTGATGCAGCCCAGCATACGGTTGGCTTTCTGGGCTGCGAGCACACACTGCTGGCTCATGTTAGTTTTCTCATCGACCAACACCCCCAAGTCCTTCTCCACAGGGCTGCTCTCAATCTCTTCTCTGCCCAACCTATAGCTGGTCCTGGGATTGCTCCGACCCAGGTGTAGGACCTTGCACTTGGCATGGTTAAACTTCATAAGGTTGGCATCAGCGCACCTCACAAGCATGTCAAGGTCCCTCTGGATGGCATTCCTTCCCTCCAGTGTATCAACCGAACAAGTTTTGATCTGTCTGTGTAACCTGGTCACCTACCATGACATAAATCTCATTACAGTAAATACAATTTTGTTTTGTATTCCTTTTAGAAGCAGGCTCAAATCAACACCTAACCTTTCAGTAAAGCTCAGGTCTAATATTTTTTGCTCTGAGTCATGCTCTGTCAGAGATAACATGTATTAAACCAACACTGACACAGTAAGAAAGAGAAGCCTTTTCTTAGCATGTCCCATGATATTCATTCCTGTCAAGGGAATTCATTTTAGGCTTCAACTGAGGTAATTAGAGAATGTTGTGTCAACAGCGCTTTACTATCCTCATATGCAAATACAAACTGGAAAGCGCAGTTGCAAAAACGAAGATTGCGAACTGTAGACTGCAAAAATGCTATCTTATACTATTCAGTAGGAGTGCCAAGATAAGTGAAAAAGAAAATAACAGGATATCATTTTGAATGTTTCTCAATTGGACTCATTCCTCAGGAAAGCCACCAGATCCCTAGCTATGAAGCAGCTTAAAATCCTCTGTAACTGAATAGTAAGAAACAAGGGGCTGGCAACTCATGCATTACTCTTCTTCACAGGTGTGATGCAACTTAGCCTCATGACTTTCTCAAAGAACAAAGAATAGTCATCAGTACCCTAATTATAGAAACAACCAATTTTCTTGCATACCAGAATATAGCTGCAGAAATGAATCACTAAAGTTATAACAGCACTGATTAAATTCCTCATCCTGCAAAGCACTCTGAAAGATAATGCTTACAAATGCCTTTTTGATACAGAACTGATAACACAACAGACTGATGGAGGTAGAAGTCAATATTAGGTTTAGATGGAATATTATTTAAAACTGCTGAATGCTCATACATTGTGACTGAGAACCTCTCCAACACAAAGCATGCCACCACAATATAATGTCAATATTTCTTAAAGATAATCAGGTTGGCTCTGAGCAAGCAGGTATGCCTAGACAGCATCACACACCACTGCGCAGAGGCACTAGCACAGATCTCAAGTAGTATTTGCCTTGTCAGACCTTATCAGCCTACCAGAAGTGTCAAAGAGCCCATAATATGTGCTATACAGACACAACTATATTTCCTTCCCTTCAGCATTACAGTTCAGCTTTAGCTCAAGAAACTCTGTACTGCACAGCAGTGCACTACACTGTGGAAAACCTAAACTATGGCCTCCACTGGCACAGGACAGCACCTCTGCAGAAATTTTTCCAAGAAACATTCTTACTAACAGGAGATCAGAGAGAAAATGTATCACAGTGATAGTACTATTATTATTACTACTACTTCTATTAGTACTACCTTAATGTATAGTATTTTAAAAACAACTTTCTGATTTGGGGAGTTCTGAAACTTTTAGAACTTCCATACTTAGCTATTTTAACACTTAAAGTATAACACAGCTAAGGCTAGATTCACAGCAATAACTGCTCTTCCATTCCCACAGCTGAATGCTATCTCACTTGAACAGCAGAAGTACCATACGTTCATCTTTGCGCATCCTTTACAATATTCCCTTCTCAGGCCAAGCCAATGCCTTCCTCACCATGCAAAGACTTAAATCTCATCCCTAAGCATTTCACTCTCTCTTCTTGCATCTTTCCCTCATCCCATACCTACTCGGCTTCTCCTGCTCAATTCCCATAGTGTTCAACACATAGAGGAGAGAAAAAGACTAGCTACTGCCAGGCAGGGTTAAAAACTTCTGCAAACTTCTTAGTCTTCTCTTTGAGAAAAAAAAAAAGACAGACAAAACTTCTGAAAAGAAGTAGAGTTAATTAGAGTTGCAAAATACATACAAAAATCCTAATACAAGTTTTGTGGAGCATGACTAGCAATGGGTTTACAGACAGAAGTGGTGTAAGGGTCATTAGTTTAACATAACAGCCTAAACTGGAGGAAACTCTGTGATGCTAGCCACGGCAGCAAGGAGGCTCACAAGAGAGGAGAAAGATGAGCTGCTGTTGCACCACTGGGACAACCAATCAACTTAGGGAACTAAAAGGAAAACAGGAAGAGAACTGATAAAAAGAGGGGAAAAAAGGATGGATCCATCTCAAGTAGCTGATTAATTTGCAGGGGAGCAGAAAATAGATTAACTTTTGGAGAAGCAAGGAGGGAGGCTCAGCATACAGGGTGCCACACAGTACTACAGTAATGTCAAGGTCAAGGAAAGAGAACTGAGTATAAAGTTCCTGTCAGGTTCTTTATGACAAATTTTCTTACACAACATTATCAAGTGTTTCGTGCAGCATGAGATCAGTGTGTAAATGCAGCAGCAGAGCAAAGTGTTGGGGTGTAAGTAAAACGAGACCTGGTGAGACAGCACATAAACAGCAATTCGAGTGAAAGGTGATGACTGTTGCTACATTGCTCCTCAAGCAATTAAAACCAAGTGAGTTTAACTGGTTTTCACTACTGTTCTTTCAATATCCTCAACATGTTCTCACAGTAAGTAAATGCCACTCTCCTAAGAAATTTTGTCTTTTTTTCTTTCTATCTAGTAATTTGAAATCTACTTGCCAGCCATTCATGTAACCAGGCAAATCTATCTTCCATGCAGCTTCTAATATGCTGGAAAATTATACAGCACTTGTGAGAAACATATAAGCACATGTTCAAATACACCAACAGGAAAAATAAATTCTAATTATTTCTTCACAGGGAAATATTTGAGAATTTGTAATTGAATCAATTCTCAAAATATGTCTTCCAGATTCAGTGTAAGCCTTTATTTTGTTAATTTAAACTGTCTCCTACTCAGGTAGAACAGATAATCCACCATCTTCTCAAGCAGAGAAGATAGTAGAAGTCATTTCATTCAATGACATTCAAGCTGACAGTTAGTAGCAATAACTTCATCAACAGGAAGGCTATTTGAAATTCCTATTGTAGTCCTCTTTTTATAAGTACTTGATGACAGGCCAAGAAAGTTAACACTTTACTTAATTTGAAAGTGGAAATGTTGAGGTCAAGGTGGTATTTTTTAACCAGAGTGTAATGCTATCATCTGCTAGCACTTTGTGATTACAAAATTCTAATGTGAAGAAAGCATGCATCTGCGTTTGAAAGAATTGCCCTTTGGAATCCAGTTCACATGTCTAGCAAGAAAGACTCTGATATTCAAATATTTTCTCCATGAATTTAAACAGCTCATACGAAAACAGTATCATTCCACAGATATATTCAAAACTGATAGGTGATAAAAAAAATAAAAGTGAATCTTGACCTGAAATCAAAATCACATAAATTAAAAAAACCCAAAAAATATCACTTACCTACACAAGGGAGGGAATAGCCAAGGTCCGGGTCATGGATGAACTGGCGGTCATTCAGCATAGTCACACAGTACAAGTGGAAACAGTCTAGGCAAATGACATGGCGATGCACACACTGGAACACAAGCACAGGACTCCTGTTAAAAAAAAAAAAAAAAAAAAAAATCCAATGAAAATGATGAACAAGGATGGGACCAAATCCGCAAACTGGCCACAGCCAGGGGAGGCGGCGCCTCCCAATATTCTGCTCAGGACCAGCACACTGGAAGTTAAAGAAAAAATGAGTAATTTAGGAAATATTACATACAGGTGAAATGTGCCTTCACTGCAGTCTTCACTACAGGAACAGTTAATGGGTTTGCTCTAATATAAGTTAACTTCTGCTAATTCCTGATGGACATACCTTAAATGTTAATTCTGAAATAATGACTATGAACACTTTGATAAAGCACTGTTTGTGCTCTGTTATACTATACTACTTCCTTATCTCTCCTTCTTGAAGAGTATTATCAACCTTGAATATCAAAACTGCAAAAAACTGAGACATGTATAAGCTGAGAAAAATGCTGAACTACTTTCATTTGTCTGTGGGCAAACAAATGCATTATATGCTAACATTTTTAGCAATTAGGAGGAAAGAGAATAAATTTTAAAAGTAAAAGGACAAATTCTCACATATTCATGGTACTCCGGGAGACAAAATACAACATCAAATATAGTAGGACTTGTGATAAAATCATTAGAATTAACAATACTCCTTTATCTTCTATAAATCCTGCTAGACGATGCTTTGACAACCCACTGAAATAGTAAATCATCAAGCCCTCAATGTAAGCAAACAACTGCAAAATGTAATCAATAATAATTTCAGATACTGTATATAAGCATTTAATCTTCCATGAAAATATGCTTTAGAGCTGCACATACTATAGAATTCATGGCAGTGTGTTGATATCTCCAAAAATACAATTTCTGTGTTTTAAGGATTTTGTTGAAAAAAGCAGATTAAAAACTGAATTAAATAAAACCTCCCCATTACTAATCCTTATTAGTTACCCACTTGCTGTTCTGAATGTAACAAATAATAATTTTTAAAAGACAGCTGTTAGGCAAAATGAGAAGCTGATCTACATCATTCTAGCTGTGGATGGTCCCAAAATCATTATAGAGAACTGGAAGAGCAGTTACCTTGTCCTTCGGGGCAAAAGTCCCCTGGGCTCACCTTAAGCAAAACACCCCAAAGATTTCTTTCTGAAATGCAGCTATAATTAAAATTTCCTATAGCTTTAATGGATACATAATTTTTAGGGTTAACTGCCTATTTTTATTACTTCAGTATCTGAGTATCTTTTTTAAGTTTCATGGGAAGCTCACAGGATCTAAATTCACAATGCTCTTACTTTCATTTCAAAGACAAAACATATCTTATCTATATGAATAGATCCACAATAGAAAGCCATCAGAAGTTGAATGTCTTAAAAAAACCAGGCCAGAAATAAAAATGGCATTATCAAGACTTCCACCTAAACTTGTATGAAACCAAGACTAATAGCACTTCATTATGCCAATGAACTACTACAGTCAGTTACTAATGTAAATTATTTTGTGACAAATATTTTTGCTTCTTAATATGTTACAACTGTTTTTAAATAAATGCTCTATCCCTGGCAGTGTTCAAGGCCAGGCTGAACAGAGCCTTGAGTGATACGGTGTGGGGTGAGGTGTCCCTGCCCATGGCAGGCGGCTTGGAACTAGGTGATCTTAAGGTCCCTTTTCAACACTAACTGTTCTATGATTCTCTACTGTCCAGAAAAAGCACAGCTATATACCTATAAACTTAAACAGCATTATTAGGCACAACGTTAATCTTAAAATGTGCTATCTTTTAACACGACCAAACTTGCAAGCAACGCACAAGAACTAGCTATAAGTCTGGATTCTGACTTTGTCACAAAACACGAGCTTAAGCTTTCACAGCTATTATACTGTCTGCTAATTTTGCACTCCACAGTACCTGTGGCGTAAGGTTTTGAGAAACTCAATCTGTATGCAATGCAGATTTATTCAAACACATTTGGCATTAGAACAGCCACTGCATTCAACATTTGCAGATTTTGTATCAAAAGAAAGCACTTCTAGCTTAAAAATGATATAGAAGTTTGGTCCCTAAGATCAGTAAAGACAAAGATGTAAAGATTATATTCATAATGCCTGGATGAAACTAGTAAGTACCCATTTAGGATAACCCCAAGAGTTATTAATAGAAGCCTTGCTTGTACCAAACATGATTTATTTTAGAAAGGAGTATTATGAAAGTCAAAAAATTTGCCATATAATGTAACGAGGGCCCTTGCTCAATCTAACATAACAGTCTACTAATGTAAATCTGGTATATATTTTAGAAGGTATTTCATAGGCTCCATTTACATAATACATTTGGCTGAATTAGAGGCTTCATGAGAATAATATATAAGAAAAATGTTTCTCACAGCAAGGGATAAATTGGTCCTTTTTGTTCACCAGTTGCGAATGCAACCACTTTTAAAAATGGAAAATCCAACATTACAACGCATCATAGAGAATTTCCATAAGTCACTTGCTCCTGTGCTCTGATTTCTTTTTGTCGGAATTTTATCAGCATGCATTTACTTAAACCAGAAAGAAAGGAGAATCTAAAATGTTTCTCCTTCATGTTATTACTGTCAGATACCTGTGTAGCACAACAGCAGCATAGACTGGAAGTGCTATCTGGTCTACACACTCTTTCTTCCTTTTCCTGAGAAGCATCACATTGATAGAGTACAACAGTATACTAGCTAAATAAACATAAAAAGACTCGATCTTGTTTAGATAAGAAGCCCACTGTGAAATAAACCTCATGACAGTTATTAACATACTGCGAGTGAGCCCAGTGGCTATGTATGTGAGGGGCTACTTAGCATAAGGAATTATTTGCAGACATAACAGTGGATTAACTGATGTATTTTTCAACGCCGTCTGAAGAAAAATGCAGGCAACTTGTCCCTTGCTTGGTCTTTATCCTTCTTATTTTGAAAAAAGCTTCACTGAGTAAAGGTTAAACAGCACACCACATATATCAATCCATTATTTTTTAGCAAATGTGAGCTGCCACAGTCTGAAGCACTTCAGAGCAAAGAATACCTCTAAGCCTGTAGAAATCTGTGAAAAACATGTTGGACAAATCTGTGAAACCTCCTCAGGGTCATTTCTAGGTGACAGTTGGATTTTTCTCACCTCAATCTCAAAATCTTAACCAAATAATAATAAAAAACCCTTAGCAGATGTCTATAAGGCTGCCTTGCCGGGATTATAGTCAGAGAAGCAAAAATAGCCATTTGAGATTCATTTCTGTGCAGTAAATAAATCTGAATGCACACAGCTATATCACAGCCTTTAACCCCACCTTATGAGTGCTATATTTATCATAACACACTTCTGCATTTCTAGTGCATTCTTCCATGTTGGCAGTCTTCCTGTACTTCAAAAAGCTCTCTAAGTACCACAAAATAATTTCATTTATAATAGATTTCTATGCTATTCCAAAAAGATTTTTTGTTAACTTGCAGGAAAGATCAGAAAGCGCCATTCACATTCAAGACAAGATGAATTACTGAATAAAATGTGTTAAAAAAAAAAAAGAAATTATGGAAAATATAAACTTTGGTGACATAGACAGTACAAGCACTCACCTACTTCATCAACAATTCAAATTATTAAAGAGAAATACTGTCCTTAAGCAGCATTCAAGCAATTTTGGCTCTACCCCTGCACCAGGGCAAAGTTACAATGCCTAATTATCCAAATTATTCATCGATCATGTCTTCCTCATAGAGCTGTTATAGGAAGTGTTCTAATTCATACAAAGCTGGTGCCACATGTGGTTTTCCTGTATAATGCGCACAGTCCACAGTCTTATGCAAAACTACTGAAAGAATTGCCCATTTATGATGCGTTAAGTAAGTGCATTCTCACCATAAAAATACTTCCAAGCACCTTCAGTTAGAGTAGATTATTAAATTCCATTAGAAAGATGCTACTAATTATATACAATATAAACATAGAAAGCCCAGAAAAAAAAATCACAGGGATTTCTCTTTTAGAATTGAGTCAGTTTGAAGGAAAGCACAGCAACAAATCCTGTCTTTTAATGAGCAATATACTATTAAGGGTATTAGAAACAGTGACCTAGCAATTGCAGACAACCTGTAAATAAGAATGCAGACCTCTAATTATTTAGACAAGGGTAGGTATGTGAAATGGGTATCAAGACCTTACAATAAAAAAGAAACAACGATAAAGTACTAAGAAATCTCACAGTTACAACTTTGCAATCAAGAACCCGTATTTCAAGGCCTTTTAGGAACACACAAAAAGTACATCCCAGCTTTCCCCTCCCTAAGGGATGAAAATAAATCTTTACAGACTGTGCCAATTAAAAAAGCACACTATATATAAATACAGTATTCTCAGAAAAGTGACACATTAAATCCACTAAAACAACCAAAAAAATTCTGGTTTTGTATCTTTGATCACTTGCCACACAGCACATCAAAGGTCATAAGGTGAAGGTTATGAATGGCACGAGACATCACTGTGCGAGCTTACATTTTCTGGCTGCGCTTCCGTATAAAAAATGTATTCTGACCCACAGCTGTTAAAGGGGTATTGGCAAGCGAAAACTGACCTACTTTCTCCTGTATTATGTTACATGTTTTGCTCTAAAATGTGCCTTCATGTTTCTTATTTCTATTGGAAAGCAGCACCGTGAGGCCAGAACCCAGGAATAGCCTGACAGTAATAAACCAGAATATAAGAGGGAAGAAGAGGCACACTTTAAATTAGTGCTCATCATGGCAAGTGCTCTTTTCAGCAGTGCTCCTGTTAACTCTATTGTTAAGGGTTTTTTTCATGCTGTGGAAGTGACACCCATTATTGCCTGTAAAATCTGTGATCACTGTGCCAGGCAACAGCATCTGCCTCCCAACAACAAAGGCAGAAGAACTCAATGTTACGTGTACTGGTACATTTTTATTAGCACCCAGCGTTAAATATGTGCTATGCCTGCTTGTTCAGACATGCCTTGTCTGAGCTCCATCTTCAGACACAATAACTACCATTGGCACTAGCAGCTGAACCTTGTGATATCCAGGAATGGACAGTAATTAGGCTGGAGAAGAAACTTTTCTTGTAATCTATCAGATTAGCTGTCTATAGCACTCCTCTGCACAACAAAAAACTGATAAATCAGTCATGCTTTGAAAGGAGATGAGTAGAACCTGCTCCTTTCCCTTCACCTGTGTTTTTAAAACCAACTTAATGCTCCACTGAAGAGAAAAGGAAAAGACCTCAGTAATGGAAACAAAAGATGACAAAGGAAGCAGCTTATTAAATTGTCCTAACCAAAGCCCCAATGTCAGTTGACAGTGGGAATACAAGAACAACCAATGGGACCAACCTAAGTGTGGAAAGTCTTTGTTTTCCAGAGCATGGAGGACTTTGCATGGATGCGATTCTTCAGCGCTCACTGGCCCTTGGATATTGATCCACTCTATTCCTCCTAGGAATCCCCTGGGAGCTCAAGGATTGCCCTGGCATAGGGCTCACAATTTTTTTCACACGTATGCAACTGCACTCAGTAGTACACCAGCAGTAAGACTGTAATTATCCATAAGAACACAGTAGGAATGACAGAGCAGCCTCCTTAAATGTTAACTCAGAACCTTTATAGCTTGCTGAGCACCAGCTTACTGTGAACTGATCCACCAATACTGGCTCTTTAGCTTGCAGTGACCTACTAAAGCCTATGTCACTGGTACCCTCAGCTTTTGCCACCAGAAGGTGGCAAATACTTCTTTCACCCTCCCATGGGTTTTAGCTGGCTCACAGCAGACTTTCCTCTCCCCTGAGGCAGCATCCAGCCTTCAGCAGCACAGGCAAAACTGCTATTATGGGCAGTCCACACCAGCCACACACTCCATTTTGCCCAGAGCCTCCCTTTCACAGGCTCCTAACTTACTGTTTAGAAATACTCAACTTTGACAGACTAGAGACATGAAGTAAGAAATCAGCCTAGTTTGGTTTTCAGAAAAGAAAACCAAAACCAAAAAAATCCCCAAACCCAAAACCATCAGTGAGGTAATCAATGAAGTTGGGAGAATGATGTGATATCACAATAGGAGGAGGAAGGGCTAATTGCACCTGCACAAGCCATGCAATCTTTCAGTAATTAAAAATGAATAAAGCCAAAATGCCTTTGTACCCTATTGACCTCTTATTCTCCTGACTGGTTGCTGAGGATCCCATTGATTCCTTTCAAGGATTTAAACTTTATTTAGTCTTACTCCCTACATCTATGCTAATAAAATTAAATTTGTCTGCAAATGTTTTTATGCCACTGAAACACAATTATCTATGCTCTTAAATTGTTAAAATGGGCCCCAGTATGGTTTTAGACTTGCCAAATTGCTAGCCCCAAACAGTTCCTGGGCACAGTCCAGGGCTTACCATGTGCTGTCTCCAATAGGAAACAGCAAGCTGCATGTGGCCACCCTGTTTTAAAAACTAAGAGAGTTTAATAGTACAAATTTACAGTAGAAAAGCTTCATTCTGGGACACTTCTCTTAACACCAAAGCTTACTGAATTATTCTCTTTCTTGATTTTAGATTAACTCCTCCATTCCCAAAACCAAACCTTTTAAGACTGCCTGCGAAAATTATGCTGTCTGGAAACACCCTGCACAGAAGAAAAGTTTCCCAACACAAAAGATGAGACAGAATCATGACATCTTTTTGATTTCTTGTGCATGCTGAAATCCCTAAAAAGACAAAAGTGGAAAAAAATATTGGATATCATCTTAACGGATGCTGTCACATTACCCTCTTAATTCCCTGGGACCCCAGGGGGACTATGACTGTTGGACACAGCATCTTTCACTGTGTAAACTTCAGTTATCCCCTTAGAATGTGTTTAACATTCATAGAAGAAAAGACGACTGGAAAACAAAGTAAGGTAGAGAAGGGGAAGAGAAAGGAAAGATGTAAGAGGGAGCAGGAGATATACCAGCTGTATCACTTCTATTTGCTCCTAGAGAATTATCTTTCACCACCTTATGTTTTATGGTTTTCCTCATCTTTCTTGTCAAATATGAATATTCAATTTATATGTTCATCCAAACAATAGCTCGAGGGTGTTTCCCATTAAATGAGTCTTCAGTCTCAACCAAAAATATTATTTTTATCTTAGAAACAAAAACACCCTCAAGTTACTGTTTTATTTCTTTATAGAAACCCCCCTTTTTCCAACTCACTATCATCATAATTTACAGATAACATTTACCCTTTCCTCCTCAAGGCAAATACCTTACCATAAATGTCAAGATGCAGTTATCTGAGAACACTTTCTACATCAGCACCTCCAGTGAAAGGGAAGAAGAACAGGCTTTGGGCTAGCAAACCTTACTGAATGCATTTTGACTTTTTAAATGTACAAAGCAGTTAATTCCCCTTAATAGTCTAAAGGAAATGGTTCAAAACGTCCACCAGAAAATTGTTCTAACAGTGAGAATGGCTTGCTTATGTCATTTTTCTATGTTGCTTACAAGCACTATCATAAGATATTCCTATTGTGATTTTTCTTCTTTTCTGATCTTGCTATGGCCCTTGCCAGAAGAACAAGTGTAGAATTTAAATGCCCAGCATCCACAGAGCTCTATGCTTAAATGTGATTTGCCTTCTCCATCTTTACCCCTACATGTCAACTTCCATTAATTACACAAAAGAGTAAATGGAAACAACTTTCCGACAAGGAAAAAAAAAAAAAAAGAACCAAACACCCAAATTAAACAGTAACACGCAGACATTATTACAAGGTTTGGGAAGTATCAATTCCGAGTTTTTAATTGAGCCAAAAAACCTAAACCAAACCAAAATTTTGCACAAAATTAAAGAGTTTTTAATTTCTAGAGATTAAACCCAACTCAGAAGAGGATCCTGGCAGCACAAATAATTTTATGTGCCTATTTCCTGTTTAAACTCAGCGTACATTTTCATTTTGTACATTTTGTACTGCCTGCTTAGAGGCTGGCTTGTCCTCTTTGCGTCCATTCTTTCAAGGAATTACAGTATACATTAGAACTCAGGTAATTTACTGTTCTTTGTAAAAAAATGTTTGGGAAAAATCTTTTCCCATTTATCCACCTGACCTAATAATCTGTGCAACACCTAGGAAGACTGACATTAATCCAAATATAATTTTCTGGTTTTATAGGACCATTCAATTCCAGATCTTGATACTCAAATGATGCAAAGAGTACAGTGAAAAACAACAATAAATAGGCACATGTGAGATTTATCAGCTTTCTCAGAACACACAGATCATTCTGACAGAGGCTACTCATACTCTTCTGTTACACTCTGTCTCTGTTAGAGGAAGTAACTTGGCCTCAGGAGAGAGGACAGGATATAGATAGAAACTTGATATGTAGAAATTAATTCTAAATAAATTCAGAAATATTAACAGGCATTTACTAAGGCAAGATTTCCTCTGCCTTCAATTTCCTTTTGATACATCTGTCAACATGCCATACTTACTGCCTATAACCTAGGGTCTGTATTACAGTCTAGCTATCAGGAAAAAAAGGAGGTGTAAAAAGAACAAGAAAACAGAATGGAAAAGAAACAAGACAACGTTTTAACGTAGTCAAACACATTTAACATGTGAAAAAATATCTTGATGTCTTGCAGTTATCATGGATAACATCATTACTTCATTTCATGGTCTGCCTATATTCATTCACAGGCTGATTAATGCATAAACTATAATAGAGAAATCTTTCATTACAAATGGATTTTTTCCAATGGCAAAGAAAATGTATTTGTACAGGGAGTCTAAAAGCTGGTTTAGCCCTAAGAATCTGTACACCACTAAAATGCGTCCAAGAAGCACATTTGGATGCTGTGACAAAACCCTTCCTGCTCCTTGTTTTGTCCAGGGAACAAAGAGAGCTACATCATTACCCAAAACATACTGATAAAATGAACAAGCGAGTATCACTTAATTCAAAATGTAGGACAAAACAACAAACATTTCTCAAAAGAAATCTATCTGAAGCTCCTTAATTTTCTGTTTCAAATTATAGAACAGCACCTGAAATAAATGGCAATCCCACCTTATTTAAAATTGTATTTACCAATAATCATTGAAAATCAGATCACTCATCAATCTTTTGCTTTTAAGTGAAACATTCAAACTATTGTACTTTTTCTAATAATTTGAAAAATTATATAAGAAAACAGTACTTCCGGCTACATTTTTTTTACTCTTAAAATTTACTCAAAAGTTTTACTTGAAGTTTTTACACTCATAAGGTTTTTTTTAAGTTAGCGGTTATTAAAAGAAGATAGGACCTACTGAAATGTACCTACTTTCTTTCATAAAAAAACCTGTGAACTAGCAACAAACCACAACCAGAAAACAACAAACCAGGTTATAGGGGAATGGCTTGATCGGATTTTGGTTTTTAATTTAGATGTTATGTAGAAATAACCTCTGGGATTAAGATTGTGCATAGTAATGAAATAAACTTTTTTTAGGATGTTAGTAATCAAGAGAAAAGTACATTAACTAGATTGTAGTCTACAGATACTGTCAGATAAAATAAGGGGAAAAATAAAGGAACACAGAAATGCAGATTCTCTGCCTCAGATCTCTGCACTGCATTATCTTCAGATAGAAAACCTTGAGAAATGCTATGTGAAAAAATGTTTTTAAATTAGAGAGTCTCACTTCTTTATTCTGTTTCAAAAAAAATCTAAGCTGATAATGACTCAAGTAAAACATTACTCAATTACACTACTATCAAGTTCACATGTAACAATACTCAAATGAAATGTCAATAGATGGTTGATATTTAATTTTCAAATAATTCTAATTCATCTGTTTTCTAGTATATATATGATTTCTCTGTCAAATTCTAGTCTCATGAAGACAGCAACTTTTCTGGCAATGATGAAGAGAGCCCTGAAATTCAGTGATGAGAAATGGAAGGCACATAGAAAATGCAGCTGTACAAATTACATTAACAAGTAGGGCTAGTAGGAGTACGAACTTGTCTGAAGTCATACATCCTGCTCTCAATGTCATTTCATGTCTTTGAAAGTAGTTCATGCAAGGGATTCATTATTTCTTCAAGAGAAAGAGTGCTGTATTGTGCTCAGCCCCACTCATTTCTATACAGATGGACACAGCGCAGGCTTTGATTAGCATGAAAGCAATGACTGAAGCTGATAGGAATCTAGTGTTGCTTCCCTGACGATACTACAGAAATGCATTTGGCTGCAGTCTGCAAAGGAGTAACTAATATTACAGCAACAAAAAACTACACCGGACGCTGACAGGGAAGTTGCCAAAATGGCTAACAGAAAAGTTAAGACTTTCACTTCTTTCCTAGGTCTGGTTCTGCTTTCATTATAATCAATAGCTAAATTGTCATTGACTTGATCTGACCAAAGTATAGACTTACACTTTTTTTAATAAATACAAAGATATAATTCAATGTGAAAAATAACCTCATCTGCAACTGACAGGGGCAGACCAGGTGTTTTAATCACATCCAAAAAATCTAATTGTGCAGCAGCTGTATGCAGCATATTTGTCTGCACCTGTACACCTGCTTAATTTTACCTGGAAAACACCCTTTTTTAGCATACATTGGACATCTTTGTATTTTTAAGTGGAGGAAGACAGAAAGTTCAGTTCCGAAATAAAACTGATAAAAGCTTAACCAGAATTTCCTTGTCTGTCAAAATAGAAGCTTTCCCCCTTGTTCATACCACTTATTCACGAGTTTGAGGGACGGGCTAAGGCCAGTATGCCTTAGTGCTATGATCTGCCTGAGCTGACTTAGCGTTCAGAATCACAGAGAACAAAGTTCATCAGCCTAATTAAAGCTGGAAGTGCAATAAGACACCATTTTTATGATGCTTAAGCTACTAACTGTGCTGGGCTTTCTAACAGTTACATCTTTGGCTGCATAGGTACTGGAGCTGACTGCCTCATTCCCCCTTTGTGGCAACTTCGTAATCATCCCTTGCCAATACACAGGCTGAGAAGGAAAAAGGAAAAAAAAACAAAACAAAACAAAACAAAACAAATATAACCCTTGAAATGACAGCTGTTAGAAATACTCAACAATCCAAGTGTCTGGATTCAGTTTACAACTTTTCCAGAAACTACCAACCCTGTGAGCATGACAGATCCCTCAAAGAAGGTTCAGGCCAATTCTTATCTAAACTGGCTCTCACATTTCCCACTTCTACAACATACCAATTATGCTTCCCATTCTCTCTTACATTAGCTAACCTGACATTGACCTGTTCAGCCATGTGTGATTCATCAGGTTTGCCGCCTGCTTCTAAACACAAGCTATAGAAGACAGCAGCTCTTGAACCCAACTTGCTTTGGCAAAGTGTGAGAAGTCAATGACATTTCCTTGTCATGTGCCATCAGGAACCCAGCAGCCCCGTGGAGTTCTGAATCACCACATTACATGTGCTCAGCTTACAACGGAGCCGCTCAGGTTTTATAAATAGTGTCTACACAGGGTTTCAGTGTACTTGCGCACAGGACCTTTTTATTTAAGGGTTGGCCTCACTACAGACAGCCTTGTTACAAGGGGTGAAGTTTATCGGATTAGAAGCAACACTGTTAGTATTCAGGACGCATTTCCAAGTGCATATGACATGTCAGCTGCTTATATATCTTCCAATTCTGCTTCACATTTTCCTTTTAAAGTTAAACATGAAGTGACAGAAGTGTAGAAATATCTGTGTCCTGCACTTTGTGAACATAACAGCTAAAAAAACCACCTTGACATGTCAGCTGACAACTGAAAAAAATATCTCTGACCTCTGCTGAGGCATTCTGATTTTCTTAACATCAACTACTTGTAACAGAGAGAGGCACTGAAAACACATAATCATGAACTACACGATTATATATATACATATATAAAAATACTCCACAATTATACATATATGTATAAATAAAGCATGAGGAATTTTATTTGCATGCCCCCAGATACAGCTTCTGTCTTCACTCCTCTTTCTATGTCTGTACAACTACATATTTGACTTCACAGAGACATCCCAGAGATCTAAAAAAAACAGCTAGGTAGTTTATTTCATATTTTGTAGCTATTTTCTTCTAAAATATATTTTTCTTCATCATCCATTACCAGATACACCACTTTCAGCAGCTAGCTCTTCCATCATTTAAATAAACAGAGCACTCCCTGCAGCAACTCCTCTCTTTCAGAATTAATTCCCTACTACACTGTTTTTTCTCTTTCTGTCCTCAAGATTCCTTATTTGAGATGCCTCTAGTTCAACCTACAAATATTGTTTCCATATCAAGGCTAGTGTCGTCACCCCGGGTTCCAGTGGGGCTAGGAATCTAGTGCAAGAAAAGAGATGACCCTCCCATGAAAGTGATGCTACATGACATGTTTCCTGTTAGCCTGAAGCTGCATCCTACATTTACTGTGCAAACTCCAAGTTCTAGAAACAGAGGTAACAGATATAGATTAACTTATGATAAACACAGCACATTGTACATTGCCAAAGGATTTCTTCTTAGCATTACTCACATCTTAATTTTACATTAACTACCAATAAGCTTTTGATCTTTTAATATTCAATATTTGAGAAGTTATATGGAGACCTTTCATTTGCCTAATAGTTGGATGATGGGGTTTGTTATGCTTTAAATGCATGCTTTTGGGAAGGGGGGAAAGCTGTAGTTCTTCAAAAGCCACACATGCCCTTCACCATCCTGCACATGCTGTTAATTGTATGGAGGCATTCATTTTGTACCTTGAAAGGTGAAGAGCTTCAGCAACCTTGTCAAGATTCTTATCTGTACCCAGAGGATAGGGCCTAATTTTAATCTTGCTTAGTTCTGCACTAATCAGAACTGACTATACGCTGAGGACAGTAAAACTGGTAAACTGTAAAACCAGTGGGAGAACAAAATTTTGTGGCAAACTAGATACTTGTAAGTCTTTGCAGTGTTTCTCAGGAAATGGGTCACAATCAGAATGGGAAAATTGCAGTAAAAATGTCACTTCAATAAATAAAGTTAATGGAACAGTCTTAAAGAGACCAAAACCTTAAAAGTTGGGTATTACAGGCAACAGCAGTGCACATTTCTAACATAAAACAAAAGGAGGCCCGCTATAAAAATCCTTGTCTTCAAATTGGGCAAACAAGCCACCTGAAAAGTTTGAGAAATTAATCCCTAGCCATTAAATCCATTTTACTTATTTTTCTTTTGGTATTTGCTACAGTTATTTGGATAGCCTTCTTATTCTAAAAAGGCATTATCGCTGTCCATGATGGGTATTTCTGAAAAGTCTAGCTAAGATGAAACTAATGCGCCTGTTTCGGGAAGAAAGTGCCTTCAAATGTTCTTTGAAGGCTCCCCGTAATGCTCCATAATAGAGATGATACTTAATCAACCTGGAGACCAACCATGTGTAGTGCAATATATGGTTGCTAAGTGAAATGTATGAATGTGTAACTTCTTGATCAAAGGGGTGGAAAAACTATGAGATGTTCTGCAATCAGGGGCTTTTGGAGATGTAAGGGCTGAAGGCAGCCTTGGCAGCAGTGCCTATGAGATAATG
Source organism: Psittacus erithacus (assembly GCA_009867235.2). Classification (NCBI taxonomy): domain Eukaryota; kingdom Metazoa; phylum Chordata; class Aves; order Psittaciformes; family Psittacidae; genus Psittacus; species Psittacus erithacus. Next base: position 67,185 of record WYDI02039705.1, read on the forward strand.
GAATTCTGAACCCTGAGAGAAGGAAGCAGAGCAAACCACAAGATCTTAACCCTGGACTTCAGTAGAGCAGACCAGCCTCTTCAACGATCTGCTTAGAAGAGTCCCGTGGGATAAGGTCCTGGAAGGAGGAGGGGTCCAAGAAACTGGTTAATATTCAAGGATCACCTCCTCCAAACTCAACTGTAGTCCATCCCAATGCTGAAAGTCAGGCAAAAATCTCAGAAGGCCTGCATGGATGAACATGGAGCTCATAGTAAAACTCAAACATAAAAGAGAAGCATACAGAAGGTGGAATCAGACTGCAATCCCAAACTGAACAGTGTGCATGAGGGGTTCTAGACAACACAGTGGTTAAACAAAAGAAAATTATGGGAGGAGATTATTTTATTCTGTTCATGTTGGCATCATATATACTAATTTTAGCAAGCACAGTATCCTTTCCCTCCCATGAGAAACAAAACTGCTTGCAGGGCTCCTCTGTACCCTTGTTTAATCTGTGATACTGCAATTGGAATTTGTCACTATAGGAGCTACATCTGATGTTACAGCCTGAAGCGGAGCTAAACCAAAATAAACAATCTGCTCTATCCTGCTTAGACTAATGCGACAGTGATGTAAACCCCAGAACAGTGGAAAATGCATAAATGGGCTGCCACACTGCACACGTACTTGTAAAACCAGCAACACAGCTCAGAAGTTTTATTACTAATATGGACTGGGCGTAAGAAGCATTGCTTGGACTTTGGCTTTCCTATGCAACAGTATATTTTTTAGGAGTGTGTTAATGTGGAAAATATGCTTATTATTTCAAAAGGCCCCAGGAATTTTCTGTTGCACTGAGACAGTATCTTTTTCTGAAAAAAAAAAATAAAATATATAAATAAAATAAATAAAGTTTGGTCAAGTAATTGCTTTATTACAACTTCTGCGAAGTTATTAGGGTGAGATAGCTAAATGGGATTATTTTATCATAAATATCCCACAGTGACACAACTGTGCAAATATTTGTCCCAGTATCTTGTGTTTGAATAGAGTATTCATCCCTTCCTCTGTGTCTCTCTCTCTGGTTTTTGATTTAGGGTCTCTGGAGCTTTGCCAATGCTCAGCTGTTTATTCTAGTTGCACATACAG
>WYDI02039707.1:0-14977 GCA_009867235.2 Psittacus erithacus
TAATAATGATAAAGGAAATAACAAGAGAAAAGAACACAACGGCTCACCACCGACCGATACCCAGCCCCACCCCAGCAAAATCTCCAGCCCTTCATAGGGCTGGAGAAACAAGGGGGAAAATAAGCAGGCTACATGCTTTGTCTAATTTACGACTAAGCTTAAACCACAACAGTGAAGCAGGTGTACCTATGCATGGATATATGTGCATTTCTTGCATGCAAAAATATGTTTATGAATAGTGGAATTCTAATAACAATTTATATTTTCAGGAAAACCCTGGATTAGAATTGCCATGCAACCTTATTTCACCTCTTAGTGCACACCATTATAATAAAAACCAGCCATATAGTCACATATTTATTTTTCCATCTACCCTTGCTATATGCAATACACATGGTACTCGGCATGCAGAACTATGGCTTGTAGTAAAGGAGGGCATGGTGCGTAGGTCATGTCTCATTCACATCTGTGAACACTAAAGCAGCTGAAGGCAAGAACAATTATTGTTGTAAGTTTAGGGAGATGAATGTTTGGCTGGTGAACTGACACAGAGGCCCGTTTTGGTTGCTGAATCACTTAGGCTCGGCATAGAAGGATGAACATATGTATGCTCATATTACAGGTGTCCAACTTGAGAATGTGGGATCTGATGCACAAAAGACAAAGCTCTTCTTTCCCATTGTTTCTACCAAATCAGGTTTCTCAGTTTAGATGTCATTTTTAAAGATCTCTCCATTTCTCAAATTGCCAGAATTTTTTAATTTTTTCCTTTCTCTTTTAAATCTTCTGCACCACATATTCTTTTCTTCTTTAGCCACTACTTGTTCTTGCAAAGGCATACTTTCCAGTATTGTGTCTGATTAACTCTATAAATGTGATCTCTCAGCTTTCAGTGTTGGTATGTTCAACCATAAATGCCAGTCACCAGTCATAAAGTATGCTTTAAATTCTCATTCTATGGAAAGATCGTCATATAGAAAATTAATGCATAAGAACAGACAGAGCAAAACACTGAATTTGGTCATAAGCTGCCTTACCTCGCACTGTTCCCAGACTTACTTATTGCAAAACTCACAAACTGAGACACGCTCTTTATAAGTTGTACTTGTTAATAAACCCCTTAGAGAAAATAACAAATTAAAACAGCAAACGACAACAATTTTGAAACTAGAAAGATGTTTGGGGAACACGAGATTCTCACTAATTTTCAATGTAGATGTCACTTTTATTATATAAAATAGCATGTGTAAATAGTAATTCTGAGGACACAAAGCTTGCATGCCATGTGCTCTGATCATGATTTTCAAAAAGCATACTACACCAGCACTGAAAGATCAAACTTTCCAGAACACAAAGCATTCAATAGTTAAAAACTCCTCCCTCTTTGAAAACCTCTCTAATCTAACAAAAGAAGTTAAGAAGGGTGTCATGAAAATGAAGATTTCTGGGTTTTTTTTATTCCATTCTCCTACATAGTGGGTGTAACATTCAGATACTCTGTTTGTCCTCCTTTAAACAGAGCTGGCTTGCTTTTATTTCTTCTGTCATTTATTACCATTGTACTGCATTGTGCTTTGCCACTTGGAAATTTCAGTTGAACAGGTGGCAACAGAAGTGAGTTAGCTTCGCTATATAGATAAATACAGTGTCTTAAAACCACCATAAGACAAGTAGAAAAAGTACAGAATTTTGTGAAAAATTAGCAATGATTCTGTAGAAAAAAAACAAGCACAACACTGCTAACATTCAGAGAAAAACAGATGAAGGAAAAATCTTTAAAAAATATGTTTCAGTCTAAAGTAATATCCCATATTTATAAACACTGACTTGATTTTGAAAACATAAAGTAGTTCAGTCTGATATTCTGTAAAGTATAGCAATTTAATTAAAACCAAACCAAGACATAAACGTATTTAAATGACCACAGCTAGCTCTGTATTAATTTGAAAGTTTGAGAAATTGAGAGTTTTCTCTTCAACAGTTTAACAGTGTAATACCTTGGCTAACTTCAAGTAATACTTTCATTTGGCATTTATTGCCAGTCAGCTAATTTTCTCTTTCCTGTTGTTATGCTACAAACCAAAAAAACCCACTACCTCCTAAGTCTATACTTACACTTACATGGTCTCAAAGGGTTTACATACAAATTAGCCATTAAAGCACAGTCAGGCAGATGTCTCTGCAAAGACAACTAATTATTTTATCATTATTGTTATTATTACTGTTGGTATTTTTGCATCTGGTATTGTTTTAGCTGAGTTCTGCCAGTACAGTAGGAGGAAGTAGTAACTGCTGGCAACTGGAGCTCAGTCCTGCAGGCTGCTGACTCATGCTGACGGATCTGTGCAAAGCCAGTATGTTAGTGCTGGGTTCCAACTAATTGCTTACCACCTGCAAAGAGAAGCTTCTTTATTTTAGGAAAGTGCAAGTGCAGTGAAAGTGATGATAAAGAAGAAAAAAGAAAGGAAAAAAGAAAAAAAAAGCGTCTGCTTCTCCAATACTAGCATCAGTAGAAAGAGAAGAAAATTGCCCTAAGCAAGGTGTATATACAACAGTAGCCCTGTGATGAGGGTACAGATGTTTAGATGCAATCAAGAAAAACAGATTATAGGCAATGAGGTAATCTTACCATGCGCTTATGTTGCTCCTGCGGAGGGGCAGGAACTGGAAGGGAGTGGTACTGAAGAGATGCAAGGGAGAGATGTGAAAAACTAGCATTGCATGGCATAACTAACAAGAATGGCAAGCCCAGCATAAGCCATAAAGCACTGGCTGCGAAGTACAATATTCTGGGAACCTCAGGAAGCATTTGTGTGCTGGTAGCCAAAGCAGAGGCACAGACACAGTGGTTCATGGACCTTTTGTCCAGAATTCTTGTTTATTTTTAAGGATAACTCTTAGCCATGTTGCAGCGAGCTCAGTTGAGGTCCTGCAGAAGTAAAAGTTGAAATCCCAAAGCATTATTTGCATGCTTTGGATTTCACATGAACATTTATGCCCTGGAAATTATTAAAGCAACACTCTTTTTCCTTCTTTTTCAACTGCATTCTTTTACTGTACCTTTGTTAGCACTGCATGTAACCAAGCCACAGTGCGTGCAATATGCTGAACTTCCCCCCATTTTGGTCCAGCATCAAATACTACTGCTCTTGGATGAAACTTCCAGCAGGAGTAGGCAGAAAGTAGACACTGAAGCAATAAAGGCTTCCTGGGATACTGTGAAAACAGCATTCCCCAAGCTCTTACTTGCTTGCTTTCACCTATTCCAAACACTTAATCTTGCCAAAGCTTCCTGCAGCTCTTATTCCCTAACGCTTACTTCACCTTAATGGATTGTAAGCAGAAAAGTAACAGGAGAATACTTCAGCGACTCCTTAGGTAAAACTAAGGTTAGTCCACAGGAACCAGTTCATTTACACAATATTTACAATGCTAACTGTAGCAGGAAGTCCTTTTGCACTACTTCTGAGCCTGGATCCCCCTTAGATTTATCTATAGACTTGGTCTGGAATAGCTCACTGCACCTCCTGGGGCTTAAAGTCACCCTATGCCCTGCCCCTTTAAGTGTTTGCATCCAAATTTACCCAGTGTATTGTACTGACTTTTTAAACTCTTTTATAGTATAACAAATCGATATATACACATTGAAGATACATATTTGTATGTTTACCTTATTACTAGTTCTTGGAATCAACTGAGTAAATCATACATAACATATACTGTACAAAATGTATGTATCCAGTTTCCTATATATGTGTCAACAATATCCAAATTTACTACTAGATCTACTATACAACTTTGGATTATTAAAACACCATCCTTCAACTTTTGTTGTTGTTGTTATTTCAGGAAGACATATGCGCTCAAAATTACATAAACAGTAATGGAAACTGACAAGGAACAACAAAACAGGATTGCTATTTAGCCCTCAGTTCTGCAAATATGTTTTGATATTAAGTATCATTTAAAAACCACTTCAGCCATTAAACCGTATTTCTGCATGCAGACCTAATGCTATTTAATTGGAGTGCACCATCCAAAGAAATACATCTCCCACACCTGAAGACTCAAGATGTGATATTTTGCGATACTGTCATGACAGTATAATTGAGGTCATTGTCATAGGTATGTGAACCATTGTACAGCTAGTTTTCATACAAATAATTTTTAATTTATTGTAGATTTTTGTACCTTTAAGGACTTCCTTTTAGGTAGTCCTTAGAAGGTTTGTTTTAAACCTTCTCAGATGTACAGCTCTACTCCTGAGAGCCAGATTTAGCAGGGGAAGAACAAACAGGAATAGTATGAAATGCCAGAACAAGCCCAATGCCAAAATAAAAAATAAAAAAATTAAAAAAAAAAGACAAGAAAAAGTAACTGTTTATATATATTTTTAAACTTTGGCCAGTGTTCTTTTTATACTGCATAAAAGAAGCTGAGAGCAAAGAAGAAAGGGAGCATTTCTTTTCATTTTCAGCAAACACTGGGGAAAAAATGCAGGACAGGAAAGAAAGAAATGGTCAGGGCAAGGGAAAAAAGCTTTGTGTGAGGATGTGAAGAAGGCAGGCTGGTGCCCTCACCAGTCTTTTATATAGCAGGGCATCCTCTTACTGGCCAGAGTAATTTTTATGGAGTAATAACCTGACTGTATCTCCTGCCTCCTCACCTGGATGTAAAAAGAGGGGCTTTAAAAAAGAAAGTGAATGAGGAAGAAGGGGGAGGAGGAAAAGGGGAAATATTACCTACATCACTCGCCATCACAGTGCCTGGCTTACAGATGCACATTTCTATTTCTCTGTTAATTTATCTCATACAGATGTCTGTTGCTGCTCTTCCTTCTACTGCTGAAGCAGTAATTAAGTAAGTTTGGGGGGGGAGATTGTTATCGGTGAATATTTCGGGGGCCAGTGAAGTAGGACACCACCTCTGTGGCTGAGCTGAGACAGCAGACTGGGGCCTGGCAGTGCTGCACGAAGTCTTGCTTCAGCAGGAGCCAGAGCAAAGCTGCTCCCAGCCCCAGACGCTGCTCTCTGCAACTGCTGTGTTTGTTAACGAGGAGACAAGAGAAGAGAGCTAAAAAGGGAACAGCAAGTGTCTTGAGGAAATTCTCAGCAACAGTAGCATACAGTATGTATTTCTTCTCTGATAATGGGAAGGGGAGAAAGCTGCCATTGAGACAACCACAGAGCTGCTTCAGGGCCAGCCCATGTTCTTTGGGGCCCAAACCCAAACCTTGCACCATGATGGGAGAAGGCAGCAGGCAGCTGTCTGCCATGCCCTGTGGGATGTCCACCCAGTGTCACCCTGCTTGGGACTCTGGGCTGCCCTAGGTTCACACACCCAGCGAGTGACCCCCTCTGAAAACACTTGTTTCCTTCCCACCTTGGCCAGTAACTTTGTTATGGGATGCAACAGCCCTGCCACTGCAAGGATAGGAAGAGGAAGAGGCCACGAAGCAGGGTAGCTGCCAACAAACGAAAGCACTCAACAGACGGAGCTGCTAGTACCTGTCCTTCCCTCCCCAGCTGCCCGTGAAACGCTCTCCGGAAGCAGACGGTGCAGCACAGCTCAGACGCGACTGGGCGGCACGGCAACTGCAGCACCCGCTCACGGAATGGAACCAGCCGGCACTGAGCGCACACCCGAAGCAACAGCAGCAGCAGGGCAACCCCCTGCACTCCCCATCATTCCCCCCGCCCCAGCAGCAGTTGCAGGAGCTGGGCTCCTGTGCACAGCCCCTGAGCCGGTGTGGAAGCACGGGGTACCCTCCAGTGCCTTCCCGCCTGCCAGGGTACCCCGGCGCACGCCCGCCGAGCCGGAGCGACAGGAGGGGCACCCTGCGCACTTGCGGGGATCAGGGCGGGCACCCCTGGCAGAAACCGAGCTGAGGGGCGCACACACGTCATCCCCCTGCACAGCCCCCCGTCTCCAACCCCCGCCGGAGCGGCAGGAGGGGTAACCCGAGCGCACACACCTCCGAGCCCGGCGTTGGACTGGAGCCGCCGCCGGGGTACGGCACCCCCCTCCCAGGCAAATCCCGCTCCGTTCTGCGCTCCGCCTGCCGCCGGTCCCAGTCCCGCGGGGAGCGGCACCGCACCGTCAGGGCACAGAACAGCAGTGGCCGAAGGGCAACAGGCGAGCGGGCGGCGGCGGGCGGCAACTTCGCGCAGCGCCGGGAGGAAGTTGCGCTGCCGCGCAAGACGCTCCCGCCTCCGCACCTCGCCCGCGCAACCTGCTGCGTACCCGTGCCTCGTTGTTAGTGCTAGTGTGTGTAGCGAGGAGGTGCGTGTGCGAGCGACCGAGAGAGAGGGCGACTGCGCGAGCGAGGAGCGAGCGGCACCTGCCGAGGCCGGGCGCGGGTGCGTAGCAGAGCGCAGGGCGCGGCGGTGAGCCGCTCGGGGCGGGCCGGGTCCGGGTTGGGTCCGCGCCCGCCGCCGCCGCCGCTGCGCCCTCCTGGTGCAAGTCCGCCCGGCTGCGGATCACGTGGCGGTTGCCGGAGGCAGAGACTAGAGAGGAGAGAAAAAAAAGCGCCTCATTTCTTCTTCCACCGCCATACTGTATTTTATAGTAACTCTCATTTTTATTCCTCCCTTTTACTCCCGCTCGGTGAGTACCTTTCCGCTGACATTCTTGTCGTCCTTTTTTTGTCCTGTTTTTTTTTCTTTTTTTTTCCTTTTTTTTCTTCTTTTTTTTTTTCCTTCCTCTTTGATTATTGTTTAAATGGATTTGATCTTTTGCTGATGACAAGTTTTTTTGGGTTTTTTTTGGTTTTTTTTTTTTTTTTTTTTCCTAGCATGCGATGGTTACTAAACTGTGAGCAAAAGGTGCTGCTGGGGCCGGGAGTCACTGGGAATGAAAAATGATAATATTAATAATACAGACTTGCCAGTCCAGCAACAACTGATATACATTTAGTAGCTATATATCTATATATGCAACTGGTTTTGTTGTGGCACAGAAAAGTGATGTGAAATATGATGCTTATTTTTTAAAGATAAGAGGAAAGGCATGTTTGTAACTCTTTTTGCAGAGCATTTTCTCTGGTGGTGTTTTTATTTTTGGGTGATTTTTAAGGGTTTTTTCATAAAGAGATGGGAATTGCAAGTGCATTTTACAGCAGTGTTTACACAGTTTGTAATCTTGCAATACTTGTGGAAGCCACAGAGCAAGATATTAATTTATTTTTGTTATTGTTTCTTTTTTTATTGACAGTGCAGTCAGCAGGGTGGTGTTTTTTTTTTTTCCTTCTTCAGTTTTTGATGCCTGTTTATAATGTGAAACTTTTCTTGCAGTGTGTTACGGTTATAATTTTTAAATACTTTTTTTTCCTCCTTAAAGATAACAAAGCAAACCAGAAAGCCAAAAAGATGATCCTTACTTTTGCACATTTTGCACCTTGACTTTTTTATTCTTTTGCCGGCAGTATTTTATGGTGGTTGTTATTATCATGATGATGATAGATATATGCATATATACAAATAAATACATTGTCAAATGATGGCAGTGGAAGGTTTTCCTGGAGAATGAAGTGCAGTTTGGTTTCCTTGTCAACAGAAGATGAAGTGAACAACTGAACATCTCCCCAGTGCAGGTACTTCATCTCCTTGTAGGTGTTACCACGCTGTGTAAATTACGTTGTGGGATTTTTATTTTTTTAAGAAATCTCTTTCCACCCCTAAGTAAAGGTTTCTGTGCAGTACACATGAGGACTGAACTAAATAACTCTGCCTTGTGATTGCTTGGATGTGTGTGTAAGATGTTGCGCTAATTGAGCCTAGGTCAGTTAAGCTTGAAGAGAGGAATTTTATGTGCTGCGCTGTAGAGAGGGGAAGAGGGAAGGAATCCAGAAACCCCCTTTAAGAAAAAAAAAAACCCAAACAACAAACCCCAAAATGAAACCACAAACAGAAACTGGATGAAGCCTTAAGATCCTCTAGAGGAGTACAGTGGAATGCTTACAGGACTTTAGACAAAAACAAGACCCCTGGCCCTCTATTATGGTGACTCGTGTGTCTGTCTATGCGTCTGTTTAAAAATTATCCATTAGAAAATAGCTGTGGCAGAAACAGCAAAGGAGGCTCCCTTGGAGAGCTGGCTCACTGCCACATGAGGCATATTTCTTAGCCCTAAGGGCAGCAAACCCCTTACATCTAACTTCTGCTTCTCATATTAAAAAGGCGTAAACAAGGCAGCAGGTTGCCTCTTACAAATTTAATTCATTGGGATGGAGATTAATCAGAAGCAGGTATTTGCTTGAAGGTGTTTCATTTTGTTGTGATGATTATTAATGCTGCCGGCAACAGGGAATGTTACTTTTTGTGACAGTCACTGAGAGATCAGGATTGGAGAAGAAACTGTTACTTTTCATTGAGAGCACTTAAATGCTTAATAGAGGCTGCCCCTGATGTAGAGATAGAATAATAGGTTCTGTACAGTACAATTTGATGGCAGATAACAGGGGTTCTTGGTGATTCTGTTTTTTTTTTTTTTTTCTCATTTTTCCCCAGAAAGTGATATAGTGCAATATTATGCTAAAGTTGAAGTGCTGAATGCTTGGATCTGCAGTGTTCTCTGTTCACTTCATTATGATGGGATTGCTTAACATATTTTATATAAAAAGCTTTTAGGGATCTATAACTATAAAGATATGCTGTGTATTCAGATATGGAAACTAAGTTGCAGGTGATCCTTTTTATTTCTCTCTGTGGTATAAGCAAAAATAATTCTTAGGACTACAAATGGTTTAGAAGTTTGAGGCTCCTAACACATTTACATTCCTGTAACTTAAGAGCTTCCTTTAAAGTACTGTATATAGCAAGTCTTCAGCATTCTCTGGTGCAATTCGTCTTTTTGAAAAATAAAGGAATTAATTTATCTTTGTATAAACATATCTGTTAGATATTAACAGTGGCCTTTTCCAGCTTAAATATAATAAAAAATATGTAGCACATATTTATGCATGGCTTCTGCTCTGTCTTGATGGAATACTTTTGGCAGTATATTGAGGTCAATAATCCGTGTGTCTAAAAACCACTGTCTAGGTATTTGCATGATAGATTATGATGACTTCTCCAAAATGGTTATGATTTTTTAGGTCAATACTCCTTGTTTTAAGAAGACTCAGCCTGCTTATTTTTTTATGATTTAATTTGAAAGCAAGACATTGAGTGATTGAGTTTTTATTTTCATCCCTCCTTATTTTAAAATTTTTTGTTTAAATTATGTGGAACTACCAGTAAGCAAAATATTTTTGGTTTTGCTGAAGCAATCAAATGAAGCAACTAGGCTAGCAGTTTCCAGAATTATGTTCTTTCGTGCTTTCTTCTAATATTGCAGGTGTGTTGTGTGAGTAATTTTGTACAGATAAATGCTGACTGAAGATCTAATCCTGCTCACCTGGTCATATCTTGAAGTCTTGAGAAAGACCATTTCTAAAACTTTCTATGGTCAGCACCCCCATTTCATCTACAAAGCACCTGTTGTCTGAGTTGCATGGTAATATACATACATTTCATTTGCTGCGGTCTGAGGTTGCATGGTATATTAAATAGCATAGGGACTTTAAAACAGGAATAGAGCAAAGTTCAAAAGAGGATAATTCTACCTCCTGCAGTATGTGGGCGCAGTAGGATTTGGGGTGGTGGAATTGGTTCCAGCTTGGTGTTTCCATAGTTATGCTATGACTAATGCTGTTGAAAGCATGTTTAGAAAGCTATAGTTAGTGTAAGAGGCAATTGTCCTTTTGTACTTTTGAGATGAATAAAAATTTTTTCTAAGAATTGAAGCTTTGTTTTTACAAGTGATAATGACTTATCGTATATTTAGTATGAGATGTACTTGTACTCCCCTAACTCCTGAAAGTGATGAGTGTCCAGGCTTAAATGACATCTTCTCTTTTTCTTTACATCTGTTTTGATATTCAGGACAGCTTAAGTATCTAAGATACCTTTAATAAAGATTTGTTAACTAAAAGCTTTGGAAAGTTGTTTGTTTTTTTGTTGTTTTTTTTTTTTTTTTTTTTTACTTCTTTCATGACTATTATTAGCAGCACTTACTAGCAAATAAAAATAAACAGGTGAACAGAAGTTACTGTGTAGTGTCCAGAGTACTGACTCATAAATACATGGTTTTAGCCACTGTAGTGGCCTGAATTGGCAACAGAAGCATTATCTTCTCACATCTTTCTGTGTAGGAGGCAGGACTAGAGAGCTCTGTGGAGTCATCAGCTCTGTTTACTGTGATGTTAGGCTGGTCTTATTTTGTTCAGACTCAGCAAGCTCTAGTTTAAATTTAGCTGGGGCATCACTCCCACTGCGCCTTTTCAAAGGCTGAGCAGAGCCTCACTCTCTAGGCTGTTAGAAAGCTCATTCCTGTCCAAAATTTATTCTCAGACAGTTTATGCTGCTTTATGTTTGTGCTAGCGCTGTCCTGAAACAGTAAGGTTCCTTCTCCACATCTCTGCTCCTCTTCAGAGTATATTTCTAAACAGCAGTCACAGCCCCTTTTCACTCATATTTGCTGGGCATACTGGGGAGAGGTTGCCGGTAGTGTGGTCAGCACTGGGGAGGGATGCTGAGACTGACTGACCAAAGTCATGCTGCAGCAGAAGCAGGGCAGCTGCATTCCAGTCCATTGCCCAAGCTTGTCTGTTCTGCTTTTGGCTGCAAGCATGGCAGTCCAGTCTCTGGCTTTCACATCAGCCTGAATGTTTCCACCTCGAGCTGCACTTGTGGACCTGCCGCCTTCTGATGAAACAGGCTTTATGTTGTGAGGACCTTCCCTTTGCTCTGCCTAACCAGTCTGAATTTCTCTGGCTAGAATGTAACAGCAAAGAACCCTCAGGAATTGACACACTCTTGACTCCCAAGAATCTTCAGCTTACTGTTTTAGTGTTTTGTATTCATACCATCTAGTGGAACCTGCATGGGCTTGAGCCAGTGCTGTATCAGGGACTGTCTTCCATCGGGAATAAATGTGAAAGTTGGTTACAGAGCTTTTAAATATATATTTTCTGTATTAATTTCTTCCCAGGTTGCTTATGTCTTTGCTCTCTAGTCTTCTAAAGCATTATTATAAAAGCAGATTATTTGTCTTTTAGTGTTTTGGTTTTGTTGGTTTTGGTGGGGGTTTTTTTCCCCCATTTTCATCATTACCTGCATGTGGGTTTCAAAGACAAAAAGATAAACAAGCTTAATAGTGTTTGAAGTGTAGAATGGTAAAGACTGATAGGCTGCCCTCAGATTAATGTTTTTAACTTCCCTTGGTGTTCTTACAGGAAGCAGTGCTCTGTCAAATTCTGGAGCTAAATCCTTTATGTTTAAGTACTTACAGAATTTCTGAACAGCAGGCTAAAGATTACTATTTCCTGATGAAAATCATTAAATGTGTGTCTACGTAGTCATCCAGTTTGTAGCTTCCTTAAACTCAGATCCAGACTGACAGAAGAAAACAAACTGCTGCTTCTAAGTGGTTTGAAGGTTACAGTATAACATTTTCACCTTCGTTAATTTGCCAATTTTATTTTATGATCTTTGAACAATTACCAGAGTAAAATGGCTTGAAGATTGTAATTTTGCATATACACACATTAGAATAATTTGTAGCTTTTTTTTTTTGTCTTTACTCTTTGCTATTTCAGAATGTCACTTTAATCTCTATAATGTGTTTAATCCTTCAAAAGCATTTATACTGTAGTTTTGGAAGTATTGTTTGAGGAAGTTTATGTTTGCACAGTGAATTGTGATTTTTCCATCTCAGTCATCTGTCGACAATTAAAACAAGTAATCAAGTAGGTATTCAAATTACTAAGTAAATCTCAGGTTGCTAGTGTGAATACAATTGATTTATTTTTATCATTGTGATATTCTGGGATAAAAAGGTAGGCAAATAAAATCATGTAGATATTTTTAGATATATTTTAAGCATGATGGAGAATTAACAGAAATCTTATATTATTTAATTATCCTTTAGGGCTTAACTGATGCTTTTGTTTAAGAACAAATAGTTTAACTTTCTCTGTGTAGTAAATTTACATACACTGACATTATCTGCTACTGCTTGACAGAAGCTGCAGAATTAAATTGCCTCTGTGGTACTCCTTCATGTGCCTCCCCAGCATCCAGTGCGTCCTTGTGTGCCAGCTGTCCTTCCAGAGTGTCAGGGCTCAACCATTCTGCAGCTGCATTTCAGTCTTGGAAACAAAGCTTTTTGCTCTGGTGTAATTTCTTCATGGTTATGGTAGTAAACGTAATAATTTCTACTATGACTTGGCTGGTAGAGGTTTGAAGAAGGAGAGATGGGCTTTGTATGAGTGATGACCAACAAAGGGTATGAAGATGGAAGAATATGAATGACAGTCCTCAGGCTCTTTATTTTTCCTTTATTTTTCCCCAGGCTTTTTATTTTTCCCTTTCCACATTCATGAGTTTTTCTCCTAAATGCCCAAAGCTCTGATTAAATTTGGATTTCTTTGATGGCCCTTCCCAGGTGGTCTTCTTCTGATGTCAGTGACTGACATGCAGTCTCTGAGCAACCAAGTCAATATGGAGCTCTGAAAACAGCTGAGACTTTACATGGGCAAGTCTGTTTTCCTCTGAGAACTGCTATTAGTCTGTTGGACAGCCAGAGCTTATAAAAGTTAGTACAGGACATTCTTATTATTTAAAGAACGAGAAATCATGAAGAATCCAATGATAAGTATTGGACCTTGCTAATTATTAAACAGATTGGTGAAAGGTCCCAGTCTTCCAGCTGTGCCCCATACCAACTGCATTTTAGCCTGCTCAGTTACATTGGTTGCTTTCCTCAAGATCTCCCTTGAGTCAGGCATGTGCTTTGTGTTGTGCAGGGTCAGGAAAAAGTGGCTATCTGGCATGAATCAAATATTAATGATGTTCTTCACCTGACTGAAGCAAAGCTAAATTTGTTCTGTAGAAAAAACATTGCACAAGCACAGCTCGTTCAGTAAAGAGTCAGTGTTTCTGGTTTTGCTGAGAATTTTACATAGAGGCTGAACAGCATCTATGCCAAATAGATATAAGACAAATCTTGTTAAACAGTGGTAACTTTTAAGATTTGGAAGATGCACAGCACATGTATACCTTGTATGCAGTATTTTTAAGCTAACTTAAGAATTGTAGTGTCTCAAAGAATTAGATTTGTGTGGTGTTGAGAGTGCTGGTCCTTTCTGTTTGGTTGTGTTATAACACAGTTCAGAGATACTAAAATGTTTGCACTGTCCTCATCATGCTCTTTATTAGAGCAATATGAATAAATAAAAAAATGCATGAATGTAACAAAGATAGTTTTGTGCATTTTTCACACCGGGTTGGCAAGGGTTACTGAATGCTAACAGCTCTTCTTATGGGTAGAGGGAGTTGTAGTAACTCACTGCTTTTTTGTAAGGGAACACTGTGCTTTTAGTAATTGCAGCATCATGCTTCTGTGCTTAATCTTCAATGCAGACTTTTTATATAAAAAAAGGAATTCTACGTAATTACAATATTTTATCAAAAGATCCTTCACCCAATAAATACAAGGATAGAAGTTGCAGAACATTTGAAAATCTGCTGTGCAAACTGTCATGCACTGTGTATGAAATAGACACCCTGAAGCTATGATTAAAACAAAACTTCCTGTTTGGGTACCTATAAAACGGATTAATTATACTGTATTCTAAGTAACAAAAATATCAGTGCTATAATCTTATTTCTCATCTTGTATTTGCCACTGATTTCACAGTGTGATGTTGCACAGTAGGTCAGTTTTCTGATGTTCTCTCTACTGCATAATTTCACATCCACTTTTTCTTTTTTTTTTTTTTCCCCCAAACTGCAGAGGAAGAAGGATGTAATTATGTTTTCTTCCTGCATATACAACTCCCAGTTAAATGGGAGTTCTGTAAATGGGACAATTGCAAGATTGGCTCTGAAGAGATTAACATCTTCTAGTTGATCACTTGTAAATTGTAGACAATTAGTGTACATTATGCACAGTAAAAAGACAAACTACATTTAAATTTTTGATGTTATGTCACTTTTGCTTTAGGGGGATAGTTCATCAGGACACTGACGTAATTTTTGTTGTTTATATTTTATGAGAAAAGCATACTGTGTTACCATTCATCAGCATGTGTCCTGCTCTAGTAGGTGATACAGAAACAGAAGGTGCAGAATTAAACCCTGGTCCTGTGAAAACCAGCCATGCATCTGCTGGTCAAACTTTCATGTAAAAGCATTTCTTTCTGTAAATTTTTGATAAAGCGATTCATACAAATGCCTCAGTTTATCTCACTTAACCTTGCTGTTTAAGAAACAGGTTTTCAGAGCTAAGCTAGTCATCATTTTAGCCATCTAAATTTAGTCACTGAAGTCTAACACAGTTGCTCAAGGCTCTGTAGGCAATGGAGATGTATAGGCACTTCCAGAGAATTATACATTACATCCCAAGAGGGGCATCTATGGATAGCTGAGATGAACAACCTTTCTAAAATGTCTCTCTTTCTTTACAGATGAAAGAGAACCTAAGTGAGACGTTTAAACTAGATTCCTAACTTTTTGATGGGTGAGCTTAAGGGAGATGAATCTCATGCTTCCCCACCACCACCAATGCCTCATCTGTTGAAATACTAATTTCTTAAGAAAATACTTGGTTGAAAACTTATTTTGGGGTCACTAGAATCTTCATGGCTTTAAGATTTTCTTTTCAACTTCTACAGTAATTTTTTAACAGAAATGCAGATGTCTTTCTAAACACTTGTTGTGGTTTAAGCCTAGTCGTAAACGAGAAAAGCATGTAGCCTGCTTGTTTTCCTCCCACAACCTGTCCTCCCCCCACTCCCCACTCCCGGAGGGATGGGGAGGAGAATCGAAAGAATGTAACTCCCACGGGTTGAGATAAGTACAGTCCAGTAACTAAGGTATAACACAAACCACTGCTGCTACCACCAATAATAATTATAAGGGAAATAACAAGGGAA